>JASNJN010003379.1:0-10342 GCA_030180075.1 Mikrocytos mackini
CTTTATCTTTTTAAAAACAAAAAAGCGTCGTTTTAATTTAACTTTTTATTATATTTATATATTGAATAAATTAATAAAAATTATAATAAATTTTATCAATAAACAAAAATAATATTTGTTCATAATAAAAACTTTATTGTTTTATATCTCATTATTTTACTAAAATGAAATTATAATTACTTATGTTTTTCTTTGAAACATTGTTCGCATATAATTTCCTTCGGCAAACATCTCGAACAACAATAATAATTTCCTCTTTTTAAATGATTAAGTGTGTATTTCCGTCCTTTTGTTCTTGTTAATTTCTTATAACAACTCCTGCAATGACCCTTTTCCCGTTTAAATCAACCACCAATTGATGTCTCATATTTTAGTTCTCGCTTATGGTTATATTTCCAAAGATTTCCTTTATCAACTTCTTTCTAAAGTCTAAAATAGGTATACTTTTCTCATATAACGCGTTATATATCTTCCAGCTATTAACTATGCACGTACTGAACAAATACTCAAATGCAACCTTACGATACCATTTTATCGTTTTCATATTTGTCGACTCGTAGGATGTCATTTGATCGCTCTAATATACTCCAATTTTGCCTTTATTATAGTCATCAATCACTTCCGGAATCTGCCATCTCTCATTCTTATAATTGTATTTTTCTATATTGTTCTCTTTATGAATGGTTGATATCAACATAACCTCTCTTTTATCATGACACTTTATTAACCTCACATTTTTATTGTTTACTATACCAATTGATTTATGTTTTAATAAGAAACAATTTTTAAAGCTTTCGGGAATTCTCTTCCTATTTCTTCTTAAAGTTCCCACTGTATCTATTTGTTTAGTTAATAAAAACACCGATAAATCAACACTGCTAAAATAGTTATCTAAAAATAACAAATGATTTTTTAAGTACAAGTAGAGTTTCCCCTCGAATCGGCTCGAGGCGAGTACTCGCTCCGAGTTGAGACTAGAGTTTGCAATATTCGATTGGTCTGAAATCAGTCGAATGTCGGTACATTCGTACGAATGTTCGATTGATTTTTTGTTATACAATATTTTTAGATTATATGTATTTTTTTTCTTTATACGGATTATATTTCATATTAGAAATGGGATGCCAAAGTTTGATTTTAAACCCCAAAAGTGTAACGATAACCAAACTACCAACGCAAATGGTCAAATTGAATGGAAGACACGCATTTGTATGCAAATAATACTGTATTGCACATTATCTATGGATTATATTCAGGAACTTAATCAGTAGGGTTCGGAATATATGTGACAAAACTTGTGGTCACATATTTTGGTTGAAATTTGGCCCAAAATCCTTTATAAATTCTGGGAATTTTTTAGGTATCCCATATCTGAGTATCTTAGAATTTTAGATTTTCCTCTATAATCTCTAAAAATCACATATTATTCACATATTTAGCCGTTTTTTGTCACATATATTCCGAACCCTATTAATCAGAATTAATATAAGTTATAATGATTTTATACTTACTTCTTTTCCCCACCACTTTTTTATTGTTTTTCATTTTTTTAATATAACCAACATATGAGATAAATAATGCAACAAAGGATATAAAATGGCATTCTGGTTATACTTGGATAATATTGATATATTTGTTGTAGTATCGGCTTGAAACAGTCTGATTGAATCAATAGATACTAACGTTTCCCATTTAACGGTATTGTGCAATATCCTATTAAAGCTTTGAAAGTACGAAGAAGGGGATTGTATCTAAAGAAGAGTAAATTTAACTACTACGTTAAACTTCAATGCTTTAGGCCGTCTGTTGACAACACTATCTATAGACAGAATTCACAAATTTCGAAAGTCGGGAAAACTATACCAGGAAGTTGGACATTTATGTCAAAAAATTTCAAGAATTCGAGAATTTTCCCCAGCAATTTCACGTTAAATATGTCCCAAAGTACGGAATTTCTATTTTAAGGAGCCATTTCCCGGAAATTAATACTACAACGCCAATCGGAACCATACATGAATTCAAATACCAAAATTAAATATAAATATCTATAACCAACGGATAATGGCTTAATAATATATTTGTTACAATCATTATATGCTTATTTATTGCACAGGAATTTGTGTTTGAAAACAGTCGAATGTTCGTTTTTCGAATAACATTCGTTTACACGCCAAAAACATTCGAATACTCGAACATTCGCATTCGCAATTGCAAACTCTACTGCTATTGGAATCGATACCATGTGGTTGTCTAATCATTGGCTTCTGTGTATAAGAGTAGTTCTGGTTTTAGTTTAAACGTAAGAAGTTCACTGTATATAAAAAGGATGTATAAAGTAGTGTGTTCGATTTCCCGATTTTTTTGGACTTCCATGGGATTATACCGGGAGCAAAAATTTTTTTGTTTTGAAATATCCATTACAAAATACCTGCAAATACCCTTTTCCTGTTATTTAATTGATATCGAATAAAATAAAGTTCGAATTCATGAAAATAATGTATTGGTGTTCAAAATAATGAGCTCCCAATTTTCGGAAATTTCCCGCCATCCCGTCCCGCGAACACACTAGTATAAAGATAGTAATTGTCCTAAAAGGAAGTTTGAAGGCGTGGTTTGTATTGTAGTTATCGTTTGGCTCGTTTAAATATCACCACAAAACTTAAAGTTTGCCACAAGTTTTAAAACTCTCTACAAATTTAAAAATCTCCTACAAATCTTAAAATTTCCACAAATATTAAAAATTCCATAAAACTTAAAATTTGCAACAAATCTCTTAAATTTCCATTGGTTTTGCAAAATTTCACCGAAATACCAGCACTTAAATTTTGGATTGCGCATTTGTATATATAAAAGTTAAAATCTTAACAAAATACCGATAGTTCATTCTTAATAAAGTTTTATAAAGACATAAGAAAGATATACAAATTGAGGATAAATAAAGCTGTTAAATAGTGCATCGAATATACAAACGATGTTTACAAATACAACAAAGTTCTATTTACAGATACAGTCAAACCCGTGTATAATCATGTTTTTATAAGAAACTACGCTTATAATCACTAAAAAACAGGCAAAAATGCCCAAAATCACTAAATTTCAAAAAAATATTTTTTGAATGAGTTCATAGTTTGGTCTAAATTTCGAAAAATATATCTTATAAACACGATATAATAATATAAAATCGTCTATATGTGAAGTAATTAGAATTATGGTGGGTTGACTACAAAAAATATTTCTATAATCAATTCGTAAAAAATTTTCATTTTAATCAAAATTTATCATTAAAATTTGATTCTAATTTGGAGTTTGTCTATGTCATAATTAAACAAAATTTTAGGCTATTTTACATTTGATATAGAGTTGATATTTATCGTTAAATGGAATTATTTTTTATAAAAAATTTAAAATTTGACATTTTTATTGAATAAATATACTTTTGAGCAGAGTTGAGAATTTCCGACCCGACCGCCCGAACCCGACCCGAACGGGTCGGGTTCGGGCGGAAGAAGGTCAAAAAAACGCTAAAAACTCTCACATGGATGCACTTTTAAAAATATGCACAATATTAGTTATTTACGCTAGATATTTGCGTAATTTTATTTTTCAAATAGTTAATTTACTCTGATATTAGATTATATGATGAAAACAGGCTAAAACAAATAATTTTTGAGTTTTGTTTCGTTATTTTTGAAAAGAAAAAAATTCGTACAAAAAAATTTTTGTGGAAATTTGTTTAAATGACGATAATAAGAAAAATAAAGTAAAAAAAATTTATATGATTTTTTTTTCTTTTCAAAAAAATTTGAATTTTTTGAAAAAGTGTGTTTTTTGGTCGACCTAAAAACCACAAAATTTATTTTCAATTTATTTTGAAAAAATTATCAAAATGTTAAAATGAGCTATATTTTAACATATTTCTTTCGGTAAAAATTTTTTCAATATGGGGCCTATAATCGTGACCCCATTTTTTGAGATTTATGTAGCATATTTTTTATTTTTTCATTTTACGATAAATAAAAATTCAGAAAATAATTCTGAGATATGGAATCGCGAGATCTCTTAAAAACACATAATTTATAAAAAAAATTTCAATTTATTTTTGAAATATTGTATATATTTTGAGTCAAACATTTTCTAAAAAATTCGTGTATACACCCTTAGAAAAAAATTTTTTCGACAAAAAAATTTTTTTAATAAAATGGCGCGAATAAGCGTTTTTTAAATATAAGATTTGGTTTTAAAATAATTTTGTGTGATAGTATTTGGCAATCATATATATTTTATTCACGTTATAAAACCTGTTGATATTATTGGTAGATGTTTATCATATTGCTTAAGGATCAATTATACCATAGTTTACTCTAAACACTCTCTGTGCAACGAAAACCAATTTCGTCATAAATAATATTTAAAATCCGTAAAAATCAGCAAAACAAGTTTCATATATGATAAACGTTACCTTATGACATGTTTATAGTACTTCGAATTCTGATAATTAGGATATTGTACGATGTAGTTGTCGATTTAAAATTTTTATTTAAATTAATAAGTTCCATGGAGCCCTATATAATTCAAATTTTTGCGCTATGCAATAAAATACAAAGATCAGGTCGTATAGTCATGCATCACAATTTCTTTATAATGACATAATTTAAAAATTTATACACAAAAAACATGAACAAAAAATCCAAGTCCCACGAATCGTTTGATTCAAACAACAAGAAGGAGACAGAACTTGATAAGTTCATAAAGAAGTATTTCAAGGTTAATGATGATCGTTACAACTGTACGTCCTGTTCGTACTCTACTACCCTCGAGTCACATCATAGATACAACTTACGACGTCATTTTAACACCAAACACCCTGAAAGAATTACAGAAGAAGCCGGCGACCAACAAAAGAACGAGACAAATGAAATTGACGTGGATGATCCAATAGTGACTTGTAATACGACTATAACACGTGGCAAAACAAGAAAAACCAGACTTGAATACGAAGAATGGGCCAAAGCATGTGGTTATACACTTGCCCCACCCAGCATCGTTGAGAACAAAACGATAGTAACAATGTTAAAGCATTTTAACAATTCCCTGTCAATTCAAACCAGGAAAACCCTTAACAAATACATCAGTACATACGCCGAAGATCTAGACTCACAATTAAGGTTTGAAATTGACTTAGCTACGTTCTATTCATTTCAGCTCGATGTATGGGCAAAAGAAGACACAACGAGTACTCTAGGAATTTCTATAAAACTTATAGATGGAGGCCTGACCGAATCATACAAATTATTGGCCCTGCAGCAAGTTGATAACCAAAAGGCAGATTATCTTACCAATTTTACAAAGAAATGGTTTGATGAATACAAAATAGACGAAAAAAGAATTGTAAACTTATGTACTGATAATTGCAACACTATGCGAAAAATGGTTCGGACCATTGAAGGTTTATATGAAGCAAATAAAAGCGATGAAGATTTTTTAGACCAAACCCAAAACATAGACTATTTAGACAACAACATAAACGAAAACGAGGAATATGAAAACCAAGAAGAATTAGACGATTCGATATTTATAAATGACACATATGAAAAGAAATACTTACTGAAAGGACAAGGATGTTTACAACACTTGGTTAATTTAGCCATACAAGAMACTATGAAAAAAAGCAAAGATATGGCTAAACTATTTGATAATGTGATAGATATTATCAAATTTACACACAAACCCAATGTTTACAAAGAACTCAAGATAAAGATAAATTACCCCACACGCTTACGTTGGACATCTTATATTGATTCCCTAGAAAAGCTGATTAGCAATAGGAACGCGATAATAACGATGTACAATAATGAACAAAAAGCAAACAAGAAAATAGAAACGAAATACATTGTAAAGCTAACAATAATATTCAAATTGATGCTACCATTGAGGATTATACTGACGAAAATGGAGAATACAAGCTTTTACTTAGGGAACTTTTGGACATGGTATCAAGAGGTTGAAAACACATTATCCAATATAATGTCACACAAAGAAATTGAGTGGAAAGAATGTAAACTTATTGCTAAATGCTTAAAAAACAGTCTTCAACAACGAATAGAAAAGAATCCCGATTTTGAGAAACAACTCTTCATTGTTGCTATTTTTCTTGACCCCAGTTCAAAATCCACTTTAAAACCTACGAAATTAACATAGCACGGAGTAAATTAAAAGAAATAAACATTATACTTAACAAGTGTTATCATATGTCTCAGGAACCCGAATTACAGGAAAGAAAAAAGAAAAAAAAAGTAACCAAAGCAACTATAAAGAAAAAGGAATATGTACATACCGACAAACTCATGCAATTGCTGGAAAGTGATGAATCAAATGAAACTGATTCTCTAAAACTAAGTCCTATAGAATGTATACAAGACGAAATTGATAAAGAGCTAGAAATAGAAGATGATAATCTAGAGGACGAAGGAAGCGAAATTGGAAATCAATATAGTGATGTTCTGAATTCAAACGACGTACAGATTATGGATTCAATGTTTGTTCGAAAAGAAAGCGAAGCTAGTAAACACGACGACAATTTAGAAGAAGAAATAGACAGATACATGGTGACAACATCTAAAAAGACATTTACAAATTACTGGAGATATAATGACAGCTTTAAACTTCTTAGAAGAATAGCAACTGTCTTTAAAACGTATATGGTCTCAAATGGAGAACTAGAACGTATCTTTTCGAGTGAAAAATTTCTTTCAGAAGGAAGAAAGAATAGGATTTCAGTAAACCAAATTGACCATAGATTAAAGATGAAATTTATTACCCAATAAGTAAATTAAGTTTAATTTTTAATTTTTGAACTTGACTATGTTTATACTTTATTACACGCACTTTACAATCTTGATTCGTTATTCTACATAAATCTTGAAATTACACTATAAATCCGCCTATAAATCAATATTATATCAACTACATATACGTTTAATGGTCTTATAAACAACCTCCGATAAGATATTTCCAAAATTTGCGATTCTCCTTACAAATTCGAAACAAAAAGCCCATCAAACAGCCCAAATAACAAAATTTTTATAACCATATTTTGACTAATGTCACGTTTTTAGTGCAATTCGTCAATGACGAATTTTCCCATTTAGTCAATTGACAGTTTTTGGTGTTTGACAGTTTTTTCAAAAAAAGCTGACTAATGTGTYGTGTTTTTGGTACAAACTGTCAATTTATTGTCGCTTTCTTGAGTAATTTTTAAAAAATAATTTTGAATTGTAAACTTCAAGGGTAAATTTTCTAATAAAAAATTTTAATAAAACGCATATTCACGCTTTTATATTAAAAATATTTTTTGGTCGAAAATTTTTGTTTCTAAGGATGTATGTCCACAGGATTTTTTTTGAAAATGTTTGACTCAAAAAACAGAAAACCTTTAAAGAAAATTTTGAATTTTTCATAAAATTTGTGTTTTAAAAGATCTAGCAATTCCATATCTCAGAATTATTATTTGTTTGGTTATTTGTCACAAAATAAAAAATGCTTTATAAATCGAAAAATGGGGTCGCGGTTATAGCCCTCATATTGGAAAAAATCAATCGGTAGAAATATGTTAAACATAGCTTTTTTAACATTCTGATAATTTTCCTAAAATAAATTGAAAATAAATTTTGAGGTTTTAGGTCGACCAAAAACACTCTTTTTCAAAAATTTCAAAATGTTTTTAAATTAAAAAATTTTTGTATGAATTTTTTAATTTAAAAACATTTTGAAATTTTTGAAAAAGAGTGTTTTTGGTCGACCTAAAACCTCAAAATTTATTTTCAATTTATTTTAGGAAAATTATCAGAATGTTAAAAAAGCTATGTTTAACATATTTCTACCGATTGATTTTTTCCAATATGAGGGCTATAACCGCGACCCCATTTTTCGATTTATAAAGCATTTTTTATTTTGTGACAAATAACCAAACAAATAATAATTCTGAGATATGGAATTGCTAGATCTTTTAAAACACAAATTTTATGAAAAATTCAAAATTTTCTTTAAAGGTTTTCTGTTTTTTGAGTCAAACATTTTCAAAAAAAATCCTGTGGACATACATCCTTAGAAACAAAAATTTTCGACCAAAAAATATTTTTAATATAAAAGCGTGAATATGCGTTTTATTAAAATTTTTTATTAGAAAATTTACCCTTGAAGTTTACAATTCAAAATTATTTTTTAAAAATTACTCAAGAAAGCGACAATAAATTGACAGTTTGTACCAAAAACACAACACATTAGCAGGGTTGCGTTTATAATAACAGGCATAAACCCTTTATGACATGCCATGGATTTTAACCGATATAAACCGGATTAAACCATGTCAAAAACTTCAAAAATTTATATTTGAAAATATTTTAAAAATTCCAAAATAATCTTAGTTAGAATTACTTAACGTAATCTCAGGAGATTAGAAATAAAATATTTCTTGAAAAATCAAAAATCTCCAAAATCAAAGTAATAAAACATAAATATAAAAATATGCTAAAAATAAAAAAATTTATCCCAAAAAATCTTCCAAAAATTAGTTCCTACCAAATTTTAGGTTTGTGCCGGATAAAACGTCAAAAACGTTTATGACATGACGGTATTATCCGGTTTTTACCTTACAACCCTGATTAAGAAGCGCATTTTCTCGCAGACTGGTCGTATCCTCCCAACGAATATAGAAACTGGGATTTTCTGTGGAATTAAAATATAGTTAGCTTCTTAAATAGGAAACAGTGCTCCTACCATCATAAAAGTGGATATACTTTGGCCACGGAAGCTTTCCTTATCTAGAAGGAAAATGCCATATAGCTCACGTGGAATGATATTTGTAAATAAGAATGAAATAATCAAAAATAGTTTCCGAGTGATTTAGGCATTGTTAATCATATGGCCATTTTTAAATATTCACAGATAACTTTTCTCACAAACTTATACTTCTAGAAAATTCTTGGTACACTTGATGATACAGTGAAGGACTAAAATACTTGGATAATCTCTTTTAATCAGACTTAAAGTGTAAAATATTTCTAAAACACAACTGTCGAATATAAAGTAATTTGGGAACTAAAATTCAAATGCTTCGTGGATATCACGAAATAATTTTAAAAGCATAGATATGGAAGCAGATTTGTTCAACTTGTTGGTGACTAGACTTAATTATAACAATGGAGATATAGCCATTGTCGACACATACAGGTGAAAAACGGTTCTATTTAGGTAAAATCAGAACATTGAGTTTGCTAGCTTTCCCAAGCTTTCTTTGGGTGTAAAGGGGAGACATGTTCCGATTTGTCTTCTATCCTTACTTGTGTATATGATATTCTAGATAACTATAAAGAACTAAGGGTCAAGTTTTTATGTCTAGTATTTTAAATATTATATTTATTTAAAATATTGGAGAGTTCCAATTGACTAGGTATAGCCAATCGTAACTCTCTACAATAACATCAACTTATAAATTTATATTAGGAACACAAAAATGTAAACACACGAACAAATATAAACTAGGAGTGTTTTCAAATAAATAGGAATAGATGTGGGTGTCCAGAATAGTTTTTTCTTGGAAACAAATTCGAACACAAATCTAGATCATGAGTACAACGAATTCAATCATAAGTAGAGTTCCCCTCGACACGACTCGAATTAGAGGCCGAGCTAAGCATGCAAAATATTCTGTACAAACCTGTAGATTTAATACTGAAATAAATATAGAAACTGGTTACAAAAAATATTTGTTAAAAATTGAGAAGCAGTAAAAATTTAATTTTGAATGATATTTTGGCAAACTTTCATCTTTTTTGGATATTCCACACTTTCTTTTTGATGATTGTTTTATTTACTATCCTACCTGCTTATTTTTGCAATTATATTTAAAAATAACTCGCTCGAAATACTTGACTCGGTGTAAAATCAAAAACTCGAAACATGAGTAATTTAACAAATCGGAACTCGAAGAACTACAATCATATGAACGATTCTAAAACTATTAGAGATATTAGTAAATGACAATTATGCAACAGGATGAATGATACCCGACATTTGAATATATGGCTATTGTATAACTTGGGTTAAGTATTCGGCCATGGTTGTAAAMGTTSAATGATTGTAGTTCTAATTTATATACTTTGGATTGCCCTAGTCATAACTAGAACAGACAGAAAATATACCTTGGAAAACGAAAATGTACCTATTTAAAAGCTACCTCGTCCCCTTTAAGTTTTATTAAATATTTTGCATATAATTACCGAAATTTACCTATAAATTTTAAACTTCAATTTAAGCTTTTTTACATAAATCTATCTGAAGGGTA
>JASNJN010003380.1:0-10056 GCA_030180075.1 Mikrocytos mackini
GTCGCAATGCACGTAAATTACGACCCTCTGGATTTGGTTAAAATAAATCTTATTCATTTTGTATTTATATACTTTTTATCAAATTTTTGATCATAAACTATTCTTCTGTCGTGATATTGTGTATTTTATGTTTTAAAAACGGCATGTGAACAAGGTTGTTTAAAATTATCTAAAACAAACGAAGCAAATTTGTTATGTATATCAATGAATGTTCTGTAGTTAGATTATTCTCATGATATGTAGAGTTTGCAATATTCGATTGGTCTGAAATCAGTCGAATAACGGTACATTCGTACGAATGTTCGATTGATTTTCCATTAAACAATGTTTTTTAGATTATAATTATTGTCTTTATACGGATTGTATTTCATATTAGAAATGGAATGCCCGAGCTTGATTTTAAACCCCAAAAGAGTAACGATAACCAAACTATCAACGCAAAAGGTTGAAATTAAATGGAAGACACACAATTATATGCAAATAATACAGTACTGCACAACTATCTATGGATTATATATATTAATTTTGATTRAATTMATATCAGTTATGATGATTTTATACTTATATCTTTTCCCACGCCACTTCTTTATTGTTTTTCATTTTCTTTATATAACCAACATATAAGATACATAATACGACGATGGATATTAAACGACATTCTGACTATATTTGCATATGATTGGCATAATATTTGTTTTAGTATCGGTTTAAAATAGTCTTGGTTGAATCAATAGATACTTAAGTTTCCCATTTAAAATATTGTGCAATAAATTATATAAACTACCAAGTAATAAGAAAAGTATTATATCTAAACATTCTTTATTTAACTACTCCATTAAACTTCAATGCTTTGTATCGTCTGTTGACAACATTATCTATAGATAGAGTTCCCAATTTCTGAAAGTCGGGAAAAACTATAGCTGGAATCTTGACATTTATATCAAAATTTCCCTACCAATTTCCATTAAATATGACCTAAAGCACGGGATTTATATTTTAAAGGAAATTTTCCATGAATGAATACTCCGGCACTAATCAAAACCATATATGAATTCATATATTAAAAATTAAATATAAATATCTATAACAAACGCATAGTGGCTTTCTAATAACATATTTGTTCCAATCATTATATACCTACTTATTACACAGGAATTTATGTTTATAACAGTCGAATATTCGTTTCAAATAACATTCGTTTACACGCCAAAAACATTCGAATACTCGAACATTCGCATTCGCAATTGCAAACTCTACTGCTATTGGAATCGATACCATGTGGTTGTCTAATCATTGGCTTCTGTGTATAAGAGTAGTTCTGGTTTTAGTTTAAACGTAAGAAGTTCACTGTATATAAAAAGGATGTATAAAGTAGTGTGTTCGATTTCCCGATTTTTTTGGACTTCCATGGGATTATACCGGGAGCAAAAATTTTTTTGTTTTGAAATATCCATTACAAAATACCTGCAAATACCCTTTTCCTGTTATTTAATTGATATCGAATAAAATAAAGTTCGAATTCATGAAAATAATGTATTGGTGTTCAAAATAATGAGCTCCCAATTTTCGGAAATTTCCCGCCATCCCGTCCCGCGAACACACTAGTATAAAGATAGTAATTGTCCTAAAAGGAAGTTTGAAGGCGTGGTTTGTATTGTAGTTATCGTTTGGCTCGTTTAAATATCACCACAAAACTTAAAGTTTGCCACAAGTTTTAAAACTCTCTACAAATTTAAAAATCTCCTACAAATCTTAAAATTTCCACAAATATTAAAAATTCCATAAAACTTAAAATTTGCAACAAATCTCTTAAATTTCCATTGGTTTTGCAAAATTTCACCGAAATACCAGCACTTAAATTTTGGATTGCGCATTTGTATATATAAAAGTTAAAATCTTAACAAAATACCGATAGTTCATTCTTAATAAAGTTTTATAAAGACATAAGAAAGATATACAAATTGAGGATAAATAAAGCTGTTAAATAGTGCATCGAATATACAAACGATGTTTACAAATACAACAAAGTTCTATTTACAGATACAGTCAAACCCGTGTATAATCATGTTTTTATAAGAAACTACGCTTATAATCACTAAAAAACAGGCAAAAATGCCCAAAATCACTAAATTTCAAAAAAATATTTTTTGAATGAGTTCATAGTTTGGTCTAAATTTCGCAAAATATATCTTATAAACACGATATAATAATATAAAATCGTCTATATGTGAAGTAATTAGAATTATGGTGGGTTGACTACAAAAAATATTTCTATAATCAATTCGTAAAAAATTTTCATTTTAATCAAAATTTATCATTAAAATTTGATTCTAATTTGGAGTTTGTCTATGTCATAATTAAACAAAATTTTAGGCTATTTTACATTTGATATAGAGTTGATATTTATCGTTAAATGGAATTATTTTTTATAAAAAATTTAAAATTTGACATTTTTATTGAATAAATATACTTTTGAGCAGAGTTGAGAATTTCCGACCCGACCGCCCGAACCCGACCCGAACGGGTCGGGTTCGGGCGGAAGAAGGTCAAAAAAACGCTAAAAACTCTCACATGGATGCACTTTTAAAAATATGCACAATATTAGTTATTTACGCTAGATATTTGCGTAATTTTATTTTTCAAATAGTTAATTCACTCTGATATTAGATTATATGATGAAAACAGGCTAAAACAAATAATTTTTGAGTTTGTTTCGTTATTTTTGAATATCATAAATTTGGGGGAATTAATTTTTTTAGTAGAAAAATTCTTACAAATTTCCTACCCGACCCGCCCGACCCGAAGGCGGGGCGGGTCTGGTCGGGTTCTGGATTTAGGCAAAATTCTCAACTCTGGTTTAAACCAGGTTAAAACCGGTTTAATACGTTTTGGAAACCCAAAAAATTGATTTTGCAAAATAATTGGAATTTTCAATTTTTATTCAAAACGCAAATATTGAACATATTCCCAGAAAATAAGAAACAAAATAAATCTCAAATGGTAAAAAATTTCCAAAATATAGGTTTTAAAATATCAAATTAAAATTTTGCAAATTTTTAAATATTTTCGGCAAAAAATTTGCCGAAAAATTATCCCTACCAAATTTTAGGTTTTGTCCGGTCAAAACGTCCAAAATTTTGGACGGGTCGGTTTAAACCGGTTTTTACCGGGTGGTTTAAACCAGGTGGTTTAAACTAGAGGTGAGAATTATCAGCCCGCCCTCCCGAAACCGAACCGAGCGGTTCGGTTTCGGGCGGTGAAGGGGTCATTTTTCGAAAATTTTCTCATTAACAGGTGACTTATCTTTTTTGAAAGAAATTTCCAAAATAAATATGATTTTCTATTTTCTTAGCATTTAAACTATATTCTCAACAAGTTTGGGTAAATTTTAAGGTAATAGTCGTTTTTAATTGTATATTTTACATGATTTTTCTTTATAAATATTTTTTAAAAAATTCAAATTTTTTCAGATTTTCACTGAAAATAAAACGGTTAAGAAACATGAAACCGCCCGCCCGTTCGGCGGCGCGGTTCGGGCGGTTCTCAAAAAATGGCTAAATTCTCACCTCTAGTTTAAACCTCGTGGTTTAAACCTCCCAACCCTGATTACAATCAGAGTTGTTATGAAAGCGGGTGAAACTACAATAATACCACCCATTCTGGTTTAAACCAGTTTACTCCACCCCCGTTTTCGGTATAAATTCAAAATTTTGAAAATTTATGGATTATAAATTCTAGAAACTTCTTTATGGGGATGATTTTTTTTATTAAACAGAAATAAAATATAATTAATTAATTAAATTTATCCTGTTTCCTACGTCACTCCCACCCGCTTTATCGGGCTCAATTGTCGTCTTGTCACTACACCGCAACCACTCTTAGATGTTCAGTGGCCCTTTAAGTCCTACTACCTGTATTTTACTGAGGAGGACTGCAAGGGTGCGACCCCTGTGGGTCGTCCCGCCCGGCAGGGCGGGACGATGGCAGGCGAGTCTCATGAAGCAGAGTAAGTTGTCGACAGCTTGCTGCGACAACAAACCTTGCTGGCCCATGACAAACGTCCTAATGGTGACTATAAACCCTCCGTATTGTTTACCGAGGGTTTCAACGAGTTCGAGGTACTTATCCTTTTTCTGGATTTCCCTCTCTTCGATGAGGTCCTCACTAGGCACTGCCACTTCCCACAGTTTGACTGTTCTTCTACTGTGGTCGACCGCAATTATGTCCGGAAGCAAAGAGTGGGGCGATTTTCCGTCGCCTTCCACCCGGACCCTTTGATCGAGGTTTAACTGGAAATTGCCTAGTCTTCTGTCCAAACGTCTGCCCATTTCGCTGGGTTTGATCTTGTGACCCATCCGTTTTCTACAGAAGAATTCGTTGGCGATTTGCGTCACCACGGCGTCATGTCGGTTCTTCAGCAGTCCGAATAGGATTTTTGGACATCCACCCAGGACATGGCCAACAGTTTCCAGACTGTTCTTGCATTTTCTGCACGAGTTGTCTAGACTTCTGTTGATGACTTTATGCCATGATCTGATGTCTCCCTTCCCATCCTGGAGGAGGCGGATCTTTTTACAATCACCTCTTCCAAGGCCAGGATGTTTGAGCCAGCCGTATGAGTATTTGCCACAACTGAAACCTTTTCTTTTGTCTCGGTTGAAGCTCGACGGGAGTTTGGTGTTATCCCACATCTCCTGATAGACGCCCCCAAAGTAAGACCGCATTTTTTCGCGTTCTTGGTCGAGGGACAGATCAGATGTATCAAGTCCGGTCTCGTTCGTGATTCTGCAGGAGGTGTTTGGTATCTTTTGCAGAATCGAGCTTATCGAGATGCCGCCCTGCCTAGCCCTTTCGACTAGCCATTCGTTGGCAGAGATTATGTTCTCTGCCAGTCGGCCTTGGATCGTACTACCGGAATTAAATTCTTCCTCGTAAACGTGTACTGCCCCGATATACTTTGCTATTGCTAAAGTTTCGAGCCAGTACTCATCTCTGAAGTTAGGAATTCCCAGACCACCGCTTTCAGGTGTGGCATGGACCCTCCCATTGGATATTTTCCAGGGGATCCTGCCTGACCTCTTGAGCATAACCCTCGCGTATTTTGTGAGGTCATCTAACTCTTTGTCACTGAAGGATAAGAATTGACCAATGTACCGTACCAGAGGCACGGCGTATACCCGAATCAGTTTTCCAATGTTTGTTATTGTCAATGGCGAGTATATGAGCTTACAGATAYGCGTWTWKCTTTTGASKYATCTTCTTTAAATTTCGTCTGTTATGGTTTAGTTTGATTGCAGACTGTTACTATTCCCTGTTATTCCTCGTCTCCACAATAAGTTATAGGTATACCTATAGACTTTCCGAAGGAATCTGGAAAAATGTGACCACATTTTTAGCTTCAAAATCATTAATTTTAGCTTAAATATTCTTAACTAACTGTTTATTATCAATTTCTAGTTATATTTCGCATGTTTTGGTGCCATTATAAGATTTTGGGTCGAGAATTTGTAATTTTACTAAAACCTCTATTTTCGATCAAAAATAAAACATATTGCATAACTCTGATGTATATAACCATGGTATATTTATCGATATCATACATATCCTATAAATGGTATTCTGTTTTTTAAAAGTAAAATTTTCACATGCAACGATCGTATACCAGCCATCACACGAAGCGCTTTAAAGACGTCAATTATGTCATGCTAATGTAAAATTCTACATGATATTTGTAAATCTAAATCCATTTTGTTGCGACCCCAAACAAAAGGCAAAGAAACAAAAACAGAAGACACAGACCAATACAAAGCATAAAAGGAAAATAAAGAACATAGGATACAGACAAAGACAACACAAACATGCCACAGAGAAGTAACATAGAGGGAAGGAACGTAACACATACAACAGAAGACAACACAAACATTCTTCAGAAATGAAACATGAAGGAAACAACCCCATACAACAGTTACTAACAGAAACAAACACAGAGCGATGAAAAGAAAAATAAAAGAAACACACAACAGGAAACAAAAATAAGCAGACCCATACAACCGAAAAGAAAAATAACGAAACATATAACAGGAAACTACAAAGAAAGGACACATGCAATGGAAAGGAAACGTAAATGAATAGAAAACAACAACATAAGAAGGAAATGAAAGAAATAAGACAACAGGAAACTAAAAGGAAAGGACAAAGGTAACGGAAAAGAAACAGAAAGGAAGAGAAAAGACAACCAAAAAATAAAGGAATCAGGCAACAGAAAAAGTGAATAGAATCGAAAAGGAGCAGACACAGACAACAAACCCAAAATGAAAAGAAACCTACACAAACACATACTCAAACAAATACATAAATAGCAAAAGACAACAGAAAGCAAAGTTGAAAAGAAATAGATGAATACCCAGGATGTTGTTTATTCCTAAAAAATTATGATTATTTTATCATCATTAAATCTAATTATACAACCTCAAATCCTTACTAACAATTAAATTATTAGTTACAAGATTCATATAATTTAACACTTCACAAAATACGAATGTTAATACCTTTTAAAGTAGACAGTAATATATTAATTAAGGTTGATTGTTTACAAACATTTTAAAACTTTTTAAAGACTGGATACATTTTTTAAAAATTAATATAAATATATCTGTTATATTATATTTTCTAAACATCTTAAATTTTATAAATATATTATTTATAACAATAAAATAAATATTTTTTTAAACTTCTCAATTGGAAATCAAGATAGGAATCAATGTAATTTTACTATTAAATTACAACTTTTTGCCCTTAGGATTAGACAAATAATTTTTAGATATTCGCAATCTTGTTGCCTTTGCCAAATATTTATTTAATCTAAACAAGTTTATTTGATTATTCATTTTTTAGAACAAGAAAGGCGCTCATCATTCCATATGTCTGTTTTTCGTTGCATTTTCTTGTATTTGTTATTATATTTATCTGTGTCTATGTATGTGTTATCCTTTTCATTCTCTATATTCCTTTGTCTGTGTCTTACGTCTTATTTGCTCTTTTCCTTTTCCTTTTCCTTTTCTGTATTCTGTTGTCTTTTGTATACTGTTTTCTTTTGTGTTTTATTGTTATTTGTACTGTTGTCATTTGTTCTGCTGTCGTTTGTGTTTTGTTGTCATTTGTTCTGCTGTCGTTTGTGTTTTGTTGTTATTGGTACTGTTGTCATTTGTTCTGTTATCCTTGTATGTGTCTTTTATTTTGCTCTAACTATTTATCTTTATCTGTTGTCTGTGTCTTATATATTATGAATTGGGTTGTGTCTGTGTCTGTGTCTGTGTCTGTGTCTGTGTCTGTGTCTGTGTCTGTGTCTGTGTCTGTGTCTGTGTCTGTGTCTGTGTTGTCTTCTGTAGTCGGTGTCTTAGTTGGCTTTATGTCTTTGTCTGTATCCTATGTTCTTTATTTTCCTTTTATGCTTTGTATTGGTCTGTGTCTTCTGTTTTTGTTTCTTTGCCTTTTGTTTGAGGTCGCAACAAAATGGATTTAGATTTACAAATATCATGTAGAATTTTACATTAGCATGACATAATTGACATCTTTAAAGCGCTTCGTGTGATGGCTGGTATACGATCGTTGCATGTGAAAATTTTACTTTTAAAAACAGAATACCATTTATAGGATATGTATGATATCGATAAATATACCATGGTTATATACATCAGAGTTATGCAATATGTTTGATTTTTGATCGAAAATAGAGGTTTTAGTAAAATTACAAATTCTCAACCCAAAATCTTATAATGGCACCAAAACATGCGAAATATAACTAGAAATTGATAATAAACAGTTAGTTAAGAATATTTAAGCTAAAATTAATGATTTTGAAGCTAAAAATGTGGTCACATTTTCCCAGATTCCTTCGGAAAGTCGCTTTGATGATTCTGGACTCAATGCAGGATGTGAAGAGTTTGTAGAAGGTGTTGAGCATGGTGATGGGCCTAAAGTTTTTAGGATCTGTGTCGTCTCCATCGTTCTTTTTGAAGAGACGAGTCCTTCCTTTAGTGAACCACATGGGGGAGTAAGTCTACCATACCATATCTCATTGAATTGCCTTCCTAGAATTGGAACGATTAATTTGCGGTATCGTTTGACGATGTCCGCGTAAACCATATCAGGTCCAGGGGCTTTCCATGGGCTCGTATGTAACAATGCCCTACCGATATCCTCGGCTGAGATCTTGGCGTTTGTGGTAATCTTCCCCAGTAGTTGAAGCCACAGTCATCAATTGCTCTTTGTAGTAAGTATTCTTTCTGTTCTKTAGTAGGAAGAGATGCCCATTKGGAACGCCAAAATTCGGTGTGGCGTTCAGGGGCCTTTACGTTGTGTGTCATAGGGGAAGTTGTTTTTGCTTGTCGGTATCTTGAGAACCTCTCAGCTTCGAGGTTCTCTGCTACAATGGCTTTTTTTAATCCTTTGTAGTTGTTTTGGACTCGAAGCCTGTGTAGTTTGTCCTTAAGCAACTCTATCCTTAGAGCGGCCTGCTTGCTGTTTTTGACTTTGTATTGGACTCGAGTTGCCTTCGCTTTTTCCTGAGACATCTTTTGGTCCCTGAGCGCCGACAGCTTATTGATGGTCTTTTTTATACCGTCCAGCTTGCTGGTTCTGCCCTTTAGGTTAGATTCCCTTATGTCTTCGCCATGGCAGTAAGCCACGTAACACAAGGCACTAAGGTGGGTTAGGTCCATGGTTTCCCTTTTATCTTTAAGGACCTGTGTTAGTTCCTTATCGATATGTTTGGGAATCCCTACCCTGGGTCGGATCATTGGTCGTACTTTGTGGCCATTGGATTCCTCCAGCCGTACAAGTTCAATGGTCTTATCCCAGAGACCAGGTTCAGGAGCATTGTTATCCGGTCTGGTTTGACTAGAGTGCCCTGTATTTGTTCCCTTTACCTCGATTATCGCAGTTGATTTTGCGTTATTAGAGGTTGTGGTTGTCTTATTGGGGTACATAAGCGGGGCTGCAGTGCTGCCCCTATCTTTTTTGTTTTTGTTGCCGACTACCAGTGGTGTGGTTTTCGATGGATGTACCTGGATGCACGAAGTATTTTGGGGTCCCTCTTGGGTCCTCATTACTTCTGGCTTGCACTCGTTCGTCAAATTGGAATAAGTTTGGTCATTATTATAATCAGACATTTCAATTAGGTTGTCGTCATTCACATAATAATTATTTATGTTTAAGCCATTTCTTATGGCTAACTCCAGGTCATTGGGGTCAATATGGCTACATATCTTTACTCCTTCTTCTTGTTTGTCAGGAGCTTCGCCAATTTGTCGACCATTTCCACTAGGACCTTCAGAGCAATATGCTCTGCTTTTTGTTGTCCCAGCATTTTTGCTACAGTCGTTTCTAAACTTTGTATTCGGGTCTTTTGAGTCAAATACGTTAATTTCTTGCAGATTTTTTTCCACTGGTTTGCTTATGATGTCCTCCTTTAATTTTTCAATGGTTTCCTTCTCCTTTATTTTAGCTCCATTTAATCCCAGCCTGATTTCTTTCATCTTCTTCTTGAAATCCGGGTCCTCTTCCATTGGTCTGATCTCTACAGTCTTCTGTGTAGTGCTTTCTATGGATCTCTGAGGGGGCCTTTCGAAGATGTTGGGCATTACGATCTTTGCCTTTTTTGTTGCTTCCGTTGGTCGAGCTTCTTTTGCCGGGATCACTATCGGAAACTTTATGTAACTGGCAATGTCCTCTTCTTTCTCTTTGAAGGTAGAGATTGTTTTCCTTGTGAATATCGGTAAGAGATTCCATACCTCCGCTTTGCTCAGTTCTGTTGCAGTTTTTATTGCTTTCCTCTTCCACCAATAAAGGCTTTTTTCGTCCTTCGGCATTGACAACGGATTGTCTTTTTGCCTTCGAGCTACCCTATACCAATTCGCAATGAACTTGGTTAGGGTTTCGCCACTTATTGGTCCATGACATTGTCTGACCTTTTTAGAGTGGAAGAGACCTAGCAGCTTCCTGACAAGGAGGTGCGGTACCTCCTGTGCAAGCAGATTGGCAAGCCATTCATGGTCC
>JASNJN010003405.1:0-10849 GCA_030180075.1 Mikrocytos mackini
TTTAATGTAATCTCTTGTATCAAAAAAATAAAAATTAAACTTTATCCCTGCAGAAAGACGCCGATCTTTGTCCAACTATAAACAACTTGCCTCTTCTTCCAGTTAGTACAACACCGATCAGTTGTTTTTCATTCAGTTCCCACTATTCTATCTCTCACAGCCAAATTATACACAATGAAAATACTATTTTTGTCTATTGCGACAACTGCAGATCGAACAATGGTTTAATATAAACAACATAGACAACATATATGAATACGAAGACTGTTCAATCATCCTAGTACCCATACCATGTATGGATTTGGTTTAAAGCGTTTTATATGAGTCATGCGACATAATCAAAATAAGCATGTCAAAACAAGAGTAATTTACCGCATATAACACAATTGGGAATATAGTACAATATACAAAATACAACAAGATTATGATATTTCTAGACATATAAAGCATAATAAATAGGGCAACCCAAATGCAATTTTTGTAATTTTTTGTATGTTAGTCAATGAACCCTGAAAAGTCGTTTTCTGGCCTCCAAATTGTATATAGTCGCCTCTACAAAAAGTTATAAATGCAAATAAAAACGTAACTGCAAATTATGTACAAAAAAGTGATTTTTTATAATTCTTCACCCGCGAATTTGCTAATTATCGTTTATTGAACGAGATATTTTATAAATACATGCCAATATGCGCAAATAACCCAAAAGATGAATAGATAGTGTCATTTGGAATGTTCTATAAAATAAGTTACTTATTTTTGCTTTAAGATAGTGATTTGTTCATATTCATATGTAATGATAGAATCAAATCAGATTTATTTTATATAAAATACCTTATTTCAGTGTTGTTATAAAGTGTACAAAACTATAATAATATCTCCCATTTGGGTATAAACAGGTTTAAACCAGTTTATACAAGTTTACTCAACACATTTTCAGTATAAAATCAAAATTAAAAAAAAAATTATTTCTAATAAATTCTGGAGCATTTTCTATAATGTTGTGTATATTTAACAGAATGTGGAGAAATTTCGAGGAAATTATTATCTTTCATGAAAAGTAATTTCCAAAAAAATTGTTATCTTTGGATTTTATGATTTTTGACATTTTAAATTTCCTGAAATTTCTTTTCGTATGCTATTTTGCAATTTAGGCCATCTGGATAAATTTTCACATGTCGATACATATCCCAAATATTATAATTAAAAAAGCATTTAAGCTACCTCGAATTCCGGGTAAAAATTAACGTAACCCCATTCAAACCTCAGTATTATCCATCGGTTTTAATCAGGTGCTTAAACCCGTAAAAACTATGCATATTTCAAATATTTTCTTGGGTTTTATTTAATAAAAATATTAATATTAATTTTCTTTTATGTATAGCCCTGATTATATAGTCATTAATATGAAAAACAACTTTTGTTATACTAAATAGATTGAACCGAGTGGTTTTTCAAAATAATTGATGGCGATGCAAGCAACTTAACTGGGTAATTTTTAAAGTCCTAATGGAACCCCTAAATCTGATCTAGGATTACACAACTTCTAAATATTTATTTTTATTTTATATTTACATCTTTGGTCGGCCCCATACTGGATCCTTACGTTACCAACAGTTAAATATATTTCTAACATGAGCAATCGCTATTATATCAAGAAGAAATGGCGGCTGACTTCCAACTGGCCACATTTTTACCAAAACAGCCACAAAAATTCGAACTGGCCACATTTCTACCAACTGGCCACAATTCTTCCAAATAGCCACAAAAATTCCAGCTGGCCACATTTGGATTTCGTTATTTCAGGGTTATTATGGTATATCGGTAATATTAATACTTTTTATTAACGCTTAGTTAGTTTTATACCATAAAGAATGTTCTGAACCAATTAAATTTTTTTAAAAATTGGTTCAAATATGTTCGGCATTTTTTCTTCCAACTGACCACAATTCTTCCAAATAGCCACAAAAATTCCAACTGGCCACATTTTCTTCCAAATAGCCACATTTTTTGTCGCGACAAGATATACGCTTAAATAGTGGTGAAAATCGTACCTCGTATTTTAATTTGATAATTTCAGTCGTTTTTTCATAATTAGAAACTGTATTATTGGCATACACTCGAGTTTTTAGAAATTGAGTGCCCATAAATGTGGCTATTTGGAAGAAATGTGGCCATTTGGAATTTTTGTGGCTATTTGGAAGAATTGTGGCCAGTTGGTAGAAATGTGGCCAGTTCGAATTAAACCAGCCCATACTTGGGCTGGACCTGGGCTGGCCCAAATGTTGGTCTAGCCCAAAATTTATCCATTATATGCACGTGAAAATTTAAATATTTAACAATTACATCATTGCAAACAATATTAAAATAAATATTAATTCATAAAACCGCAAAATAATGATATTTAGAGCAATAAAACATTTTGTTCATATAAAATTAAATGGGCAGCCCAACATGGGGAGAACAAACTCCCCAAAAAGATGAAGAAAACAAAACTGGAAATAGAAAAGAAGTTTGAAAACAAAGAGGGGCCAGAATGCAGGCAAAACGCAAGCATTAATCTGGCTAACAATCTATTCTCTGGTAGAACACCGAGAAACAAAGATTCTGGAAAGAGCCAGGCTATCAAAACGATAGACAATGTCTTTCCGCACGTGCAAGATACGCTAACCTTGTCACCTCGCAGCCACACAGCGTATTTTGTAGGAAATAACTTTTTAAAATATATAATAAATAAACATTTATATGACCTTAATGTGTAGATCTCGATCTTATAAACAACGCCCTGGGTTCAGTTTTCAATTTAATTTGGCTTCGGTGCTTAAAATTTCCGATAAATCAGGCCTTCGGCTATATAAACAGACTGAAAATGCCAATTGAAGTTTATTTTTCAAAATGTTCAAAAATAAACAAATCATTGGCGTTAAAAGCGGCTGAAAACCGATATAAGTCATTTTCGCCACATATAAACATATTCTGAGAAAAAGTTATTTCCTATGAAATATGGAAAATCTCGCAGCCTGATCAAAAAGAAGGCCATTAGAGAGCAAAAACGCTCGCTAGCTGAGGGTATCTGGCAGAAAGCTGTGGAAGTCGTAAACAGCGACAACCATGACCTTTCGAACAGAGTTATAGACAAGGCGCGTGCGCGTATTGATCCTAACTTGAGGGATGCAGTTACACAGCTGCTGAACGAGAAGGAGGGAGATATATCTCTTGCCATGCTCAATGCCGTACTCTACATTCTATATCGAGAGTCAGGGGGCAGCGGAATGAAGCAAATAGGATAGGTGAACGAGAAACAGTTCTAGTCCGTAAGCTAAATCTGCTCATAGCTTTGAGGGGTTACAAGGTCGCCACCGACAAAACTCGGGATCTAAAAAAACAACTCAAAGTGTCAACCCCTGCTCAGATAAGTTCTGAAATCGATAGGATTAGAGACTTATTGCGCAAAGGAAATAAAATCCTGCAAAAAAAACGTTTCAAAAAGTTAATTAAACACGTTAACGACGAAGCGGAGTTCTTTTAAATACAAAATATATAAAGGCGAAACCAAGTAACCTTGAGTATGTAGAGATAGAACAACCTCAAGCACATGCTTCCTTTTGGGAAAACATTTGGGAAGTGCCACAAAACGTGGACACAAGCAAGCTTGAGGATGCAATAAGTCGCTGTAGATTCAGCAAGCATTCCACCCGGTTGACACACAGTCCGATCAAAGTGGAGGAAGTAGAGCGTGCTCTAACCTTCACGGCACCATGGAAAGCATGTGGCCCGGACGGTGTGTACCCACACCTATACAAGATGTTCAAAAAGAAAATCTGTATCATCCTCGACATGTTATTTAACAAACTATGGCTAGGCGAGGAGAATTCGGAAAAATGGTTCACTACTGGGCGAACAATTCTTTTCTTCAAAAACACTCGAGACAAGGCTTTGCCGAAGAACTACCGCCCACTAAAAATAGTATAAATAAATACATGTTACAAAGTGTTCACTTCGAATATCGAAGGCAGGGTTATAAAAACACTGTTGGAAACAGGAAACCGGGACCCAGAACAACGTGCATTAATTAGCAAAAGAAGAGGTTGTTTGGATGCTCACCTAATAAGTGAGATGGTAATAAGCACCTGCCAGAAGATCACGAAAGCACCCATAAACTGTGCATACATTGACTTCTGTAAGGCTTATGACTCCATCAGTCACCAAGCTCTGGTCAGAATGATCGAAGTGACGACAGAGTCAACCATCAACAAACCGAACAGGATTGTTGCAACATTAAAAGCGTTAATGCCCAATTGGTGTACATATATAACGAACACCAGAGGGAACAAGATACGAATAGACATCAGAAGAGGGATATTCCAAGGGGAAAAAATGTCTCCAACCTTGTTCTGTGTAGCATTAACCGCGTTGAAAGCCAACTACGACAGGTCAATGTCAATAAAGACATTGGTTGATGACGTCCAAGTAGACAAAATATGCTACATTGACGACATCAAGATGTTTGACACATCCCTGGCTGGAGTAGGAAGGAAAGTCACTGAAATAAAGGGACTCGCCAAACTAGTAGGTTTTGAAATAAATGACGCAAAAAGCGGCGTTCTAACTGACAGACCGGGCTCCGAACTTGCACAAACGCAAGGAGTAAGTGAGTTCCCCAGAGTAGGCGAAGGCCTAGAGTATAAATACTTAGGGCTGAAACAGCATTGGATTAACACAACAAACACCAAAGAAGATGCKATCAAGAAAGCTAAACAGCGTATCTGCAAGCTCGTATACTCGCCGTTGACAATAACAAACATTGGAAAACTGATTCGAGTATACGCCGTGCCTCTGGTACGGTACATTGGTCAATTCTTATCCTTCAGTGACAAAGAGCTAGATGACCTCACAAAATACGCGAGGGTCATGCTCAAGAGGTCTGGCAGGATCCCCTGGAAAATATCCAATGGGAGGGTCCATGCCACACCTGAAAGCGGTGGTCTGGGAATTCCTAACTTCAGAGATGAGTACTGGCTCGAAACTTTAGCAATAGCAAAGTATATCGGGGCAGTACACGTTTACGAGGAAGAATTTAATTCCGGTAGTACGATCCAAGGCCGACTGGCAGAGAACATAATCTCTGCCAACGAATGGCTAGTCGAAAGGGCTAGGCAGGGCGGCATCTCGATAAGCTCGATTCTGCAAAAGATAACAAACACCGCCTGCAGAATTATGAACGAGACCGGACTTGATACATCTGATCTGTCCCTCAACTAAGAACGTGAAAAAATGCGGACTTACTTTGGGGGCATCTATCAGGAGATGTGGGATAACACCAAACTCCCGTCGAGCTTTAACCGAAACAAAAGAAAAGGTTATACGTGTGGCAAATACTCATACGGCTGGCTCAAACATCCCGGCCTTGGAAGAGGTGATTGCAAAAAGATTCTCCTCCTCCAGGATGGGAAGGGAGACATCAGATCATGGCATAACGTCATCAACAGAAGCCTAGACAACTCGTGCAGAAAATGCAAGAACAGTCTGGAAATTGTTGGCCATGTCCTGGGTGGATGTCCAAAAATCCCATTCGGATTGCTGAAGAGCAKACATGACGCCGTGGTGACACAAATCGCCAACGAAGTCATCTGTAGAAAAAGGTYGGGTCACAAGATCAAACCCAGCGAAATGKGCAGACGTGTGGAAAGAAGACTAGGCAATTTCCAGTTAATCCTCGATCAAAGGGTCTGGGTGGAAGGCGACGGAAAATCGCCCCACTCTTTGCTTCTGGACATAATTGCGGTCGACCACAGTAGAAGGACAGTCGAACTGTTGGAAGTGGCGGTGCCTAGTGAAGACCTCATCGAAGAGAGGGAAATCCAGAAAAAGGATAAGTACCTCGAACTCGTTGAAACCCTTGGTAAACAATACGGAGGGTTTAGAGTCACCATTAGGACGTTCGTTATGGGCCAGCAAGGTTTGTTGTCGCAGCAAGCTGTCGACAACTTACTCTGGTTCATGAGACTCACCTGCCATCGTCGCACCCTTGCAGTCCTCCTCAGTAAAATACAGGTGGTAGGACTTAAAGGGTCAATGAACATCTACGAGTGGTTGCGGTGTAGTGACAAGACGACAATTGAGCCCGATAAAGCGGGTAGGAGTGACGTAGGAAACAGGATAAATTTAATTAATTAATTATATTTTATTTCTGTTTAAAAAATTGTTTGATCATCTCTATTTAAGTACTTTATATTGGTTTCCAATCTCTTTTTCCTGTGGACCAGCAGTAGAGATTGGACACTTGCAAAATGTACGAATATTCGAAGCACAATTTTCAATGGACACGAATATTCGAAGAATCTTCGGAATTTTTAAATATCTGGGAATATTGAAAATATCAAAATAAATTTATTTTTAATATTGATTTCGTCGTTCTGGTTTTAAAATCTAAATCTTGCATGATTTTTTTTATTCAATTCCAAGATTTAATTTTTTCAAATCAAAAAATCGACGAATATTCGAATATTTTTGAAAAATTTTCACGAAATTTGAAATTATTTAAAAAAAATTCGGAAAACGAATATCAGAAATCCGATTTTTGACGAATATTCGTATGTCCAATCTCTAACCAACAGTGCACATTTTTCGAATCTCCAAAAATATTGTTAAAAGTATTAATTTCGGCGTTGCTACAGTCAGTAACCGAAACTGTAGTTTTCATAAGCTTTCCATACTTTCTTGACGTCTCAATGAATCGACGAAGGATCCATTAAAACGAAACAATCGTTTCTTCTTCCATAATCCCAACTCCATGCACAGGGAAATTCTTGTTCATGTCTGTTGTGCCTGTGACAACCACGGGAAATCCTAACAACAGTATCTTATGCGTTGTATCCATATGGAGAACTAAAGCCATAGAGTGACTTTCAATTAGAGTAGAGTTTCCAATTTCCCGGGAAATTTGAAACCACGGAAAACGGGAATTCAGATTTTCAATTCCCGGGAAACGAGACATCTCGATTGATTTCATATTATGGTGTTTCCCGGGAAACGGGAATGGTGATTTCGGGAATATGAAAGATTTATACTGTTTAATTTTCAGAAATATGTGTAAATTTGATTATATGACACCGAACAGTGGGGATTTCTGTGAGATGGGATCTTATGTAAAGACGTGTTCGCACATATTTGCCATTATATCTAATGTCATTTTGATACTATATGTTCATTTACAGCAATACGATGAAAACTACTGATATTTGATTAGTAATTTGCAATTCCATTTATAATTTAGAACTAGTTTGCAAATAAACCGGGTATTTTTGATTTAAATACAACTGATATTAAATGTTATTCGTTTTTAATGATTAAAATATCGTTTAATTAATAAAATTGTATCATATACAGGATGACATACATATTTGTATATTTAAACAAAAAAGAAATCATATTTCATTGGTTTGAGTTTAAACAGAGGGATTTAAAACCTTGATAAAACTTGGTTTTTATAATTTAATTATAACTTATTGTAATAAATTATTTATATGGACATTTTTCATAAATATTCATTTGTGCAAACAGGTGGAAAAAACAATTTACATTATTCCCGTTTATGCAAATTGATTCCCGGGAAATCAATAATTTCTCGAAAATTGGCTTAATTCCCCGGTTATCGAGAAATCCATTCCCGGGAATGGAAACCCTAAATTAGAGCCTGGCTAGTCATATATAGGAGTGTCTTCTCACCGTTATTAACCTTAATAACAGGTTTACATTTCTCACTCTTCCTTTCTACCTTTCCACCTTTCCTTTGTATTCCGAACTCATCATTGTATTCGCTTTTACCCATAGGTCTGTAACTGTTACCTTGTCTTGTTTATAAGCTTGGATTTTGTAGTATTTTATCACATCGCTTATTTGTTGTTCCGAGACATTCACCCCCTTATCCTTAAGGAACCAACAAATAATCTTAGGTTTTGTTATTCCGGAACAAAACAAGCTTATCACTTCTTTCTTGGCCTTTTGTTTGGGATTTAAAAGAAAATCCGCAGAGTGCTCGTTGTAGACTATTATAGCGAACTCATTCTTGTTGCTCATAAACGATTTAGCCACCTCTACCCTTCTTCTGCATCTATTCCTTCTTTTTGCACCTATATAAGGTGGTTGCTGAAGGAAGAAGCGCCTATGTTATTAACTGTCATAGTTTTCCCATTCTCTCTTTGAACTCATCCATATATGCTCCTTCTAACATATATCCTGCACCTTATTATCAGGAACTTCACTTTGCATCAGCTCTTTAAATACAAAGCCTTCTAACTCTTTCATCACTCTAGACCCAGAATGCATAACACACTAATTTTCCCTTCTTCATTAACTTCTTTTGTGCCGTCAAATGCAGTATAGTCTTCGTCAAAGATCATGTGGTTTGTCCTCTCCTCTGTAATGTCCTCTATAGTAAAAGAATTAGATATATCCTCAGTTGAATGTCCTAGGCCATCGATGGTTTACTTTGATTTGTCCACAAATTTCGTACTTTGTCCACAAGTTTATGATTCTTCCACAAGTTTTTGATATTTTCACAGAATTCTGTATTTTCCACAAATTAATATGTAAAACGAATCATTTTATGGGTTATTCGAATGAATAAAACATACCTTTTACTATTTTTAGCAAAAAAAACCTCTAATTCGAGCCAAAATTTTTTTTAAAATAAAAATTCTGTTTTATCCACAAATTTATGATTCTTCCACAAGTTTTGCAAATTAAAAATATAAAGTTAATTTTTCATGGTTGATGTTCACTTTGCACAAAATTTGTTCGTTTCCCTTAATTTTGTTGGACCGTTCTGATTTGGCCATAAATTTTGTGCTTTTTCACAAAAGTTTGAATTTACGGCAAAGAATGAATTTTTATCCGAAAGAAAATTTTCAAATACAAATTTCCTAATAAAAAATTTTTGGAATAAAAAATTTTTTCTGGATGAAAACAGCGTTTTTAAGTTCTAATTAACATTTTTGAAAAAAAAAATTTTTTTGTATTTTTGGATTTTTCCAAAGGGTACATCGGGTAGTTTTCAAAAAATGTTGGACCATAAAAACTCATAATTTATCGGAAATTTTTTTTGAAATTTATCTACCTAACGTATTTTCGAGAGATCTACAAACAGATACTTTTGAAATATTTCATAGAATTGTYAATCGACTTAATATCAAAATTTMGTAAATTTGGGTTAAAATTCACCTTTTTTGGGTCATCCATATATCAAGTATTTTTTCAAAATTTTATCTCAAAATTGTTTTATCGTTAAGATTTCGCCCGGTAAAAGCTGTAAAAAATTTTCAGAAAATATTTTGTATAAAAATCTTATATTTTTGTGCACGACTTATTGGACCAAAATCAAAATTTTTGATTCAAAAAATTCAAAAAAATTTTTTGTTCAAAATACCAAAAAATTCACCAAAAATCGTTTTATTACTCGAGTGGCATGTTAATTTGGTATTTATAGTGTTTTAATATAGATTTCCATCAAAAAAATTTTTTGAATTTTTTGAATCAAAAATTTTGATTTTGGTCCAATAAGTCGTGCACAAAAATATAAGATTTTTATACAAAATATTTTCTGAAAATTTTTTTACAGCTTTTACCGGGCGAAATCTTAACGATAAAACAATTTTGAGATAAAATTTTGAAAAAATACTTGATATATGGATGACCCAAAAAAGGTGAATTTTAACCCAAATTTACGAAATTTTGATATTAAGTCGATTGACAATTCTATGAAATATTTCAAAAGTATCTGTTTGTAGATCTCTCGAAAATACGTTAGGTAGATAAATTTCAAAAAAAATTTCCGATAAATTATGAGTTTTTATGGTCCAACATTTTTTGAAAACTACCCGATGTACCCTTTGGAAAAATCCAAAAATACAAAAAAATTTTTTTTTTCAAAAATGTTAATTAGAACTTAAAAACGCTGTTTTCATCCAGAAAAAATCTTTTATTCCAAAAATTTTTTATTAGGAAATTTGTATTTGAAAATTTTCTTACGGATAAAAATTCATTCTTTGCCGTAAATTCAAACTTTTGTGAAAAAGCACAAAATTTATGGCCAAATCAGAACGGTCCAACAAAATTAAGGGAAACGAACAAATTTTGTGCAAAGTGAACATCAACCATGAAAAATTAACTTTATATTTTTAATTTGCAAAACTTGTGGAAGAATCATAAATTTGTGGATAAAACAGAATTTTTATTTTAAAAAAAATTTTGGCTCGAATTAGAGGTTTATTTTGCTAAAAATAGTAAAAGGTATGTTTTATTCATTCGAATAACCCATTAAATGATTCATTTTACATATTAATTTGTGGAAAATACAGAATTCTGTGAAAATATCAAAAACTTGTGGAAGAATCATAAACTTGTGGACAAAGTACGAAATTTGTGGACAAATCAGAATGAGCCAACAAGTAGTGATTAAAAAATGCGTGAAAAGTGAGACACATGTAAAAAGTCAATACCCTGAAATAAGCAGCGGATTACATGTCCAAACGACGAACAATACTACTATAAGTAGTCTTCACCCTGCGACAGGCCGCGGTATCAAAAGCGATAAATAAAAGAAACTACTGAAAGTAGTATTAATGACGCAAAACATAGCGTCCAAAATCAAGACAAACGGAAAAAAATAAATTATGTAGACACAATCCCGTAGATCGCATTGGTTTGGAAAATGTCAAAAAGAAAATACAAATGATTGCAGTAATAACCCGGCGGCAACCAGCGGTGCAACGAGCACTAACAAAAACGAAAATCAAGAATTAGTGTTTATTTTCTCAAACACCCTAAGCCGTCTTTAAAGGAGCTTGGAGAA
>JASNJN010003415.1:0-10845 GCA_030180075.1 Mikrocytos mackini
AACATCTTAGCTCCGATCAAAGCTATTAAGAGTATATAAATTCAGAACTATACACGCATACTACTTCCGTCTTTGATAAGATGGAATTCAGTATATGCTATGCGGCTTCCATACATTTTCCCGAATAATTTCAAATCGACATAAAAATCACAAAATAGACACCAATGATAATTTTTGAAATATATTGTATTTTCCTTCGGAAAATACACTAAACCGAACGCTCAGACGGTGATTATACTGACACCATCAGGGTTGGCAGGTTTAAACCGGTATAAACTAGAGGTGAGAATTTTGCCAATTTTGAGAACCTTCCGAACCGACCCGCCGAACGGGCGGGTGGTTTCACGTTTCTTAACCGTTTAATTTCCAATGAAAATCTTAAAAATTTTGATTAATTAAAAAAATCATTAAAATATACAATCCAAACCCACTATTACCTTTAAATATACCCAAACTTGTTGAGAATATAGTTTAAATGCTAAGAAAATAGGAAATTATATTTATTTTGGAAATTTCCTTTAAATTGTATAAGTCACCTATTGTTGAGAATTTTTTCAAAAAATTACCCCTTCACCGCCTTAAACCGAATCGCGCGATTCGGTTTCGGGCGGACGGATAATTCTCACCTCTAGTTTAAAACGACTTGTCCAAAACGTTTTGACCGGAGAAAACCCAAAATTTGGTAGGGAGAATTTTTTGCTGAAAATATTTAAAAATTTGCAAAAATTTTTTTATTTCATTAAATAACCAATATCTTGGAAACTTTTTGCCCTTTGAGATTGATTTTCTTTCTATTTATTGGGAAATATGTTAAATGTTTGTACTTTGAGTAAAATTTGAAAATCAATTTTTTGGGTTTCCAAAACGTACTAAACAGGTTTAAACCGCGTTTTGTCCAAAACCTTTTGGACATGTCCTAAACCCATCCCTGGACACCACCTCGATAAATACCCGGTTTAAAATGAGAGAATTCCCAAAATTCGAATCGGCGGCATTTATAATTTGAGGGAATGAAATTATTTTGGAAATAATACGATTTGGAAGAAATGAAACAATTTGGGAGATATGGAATCTGAGCCATGAAATGCTCCATGCGTTTTATAATCAAAGAGTATGACAGTATTAAAATAATGGAGAATTGTATTGTTCAATTCCCGGTGATTCAGATTTAATCACTAAAATATATAGTAACGTTGCCATATAAACTTAACAATTTAACCAAACATGTTGGACGTGAGTATTTGTTCATCGAGAGTGGCCAAAATTTGGGCTGCAGTGATTTTGGCTAGCCCATGGGCTGGAGCTGTAGTTTTTCCAGCCCAAAATTAAAAAATATAAAAAAAATTTAAATTTTCAAAAAATCCCATAGGGTCATGCATATCGGTAAACCCCACGGCCCCACTGTACAGGGGCCAGGGTCGATGCTGAGCGAAAGGCCTTAAACGGCTAGCATGTTGAGAACACAATCTCTTCTCGTGTCCTGTATGATGGATGCTTCTATGAGAGCTAGAACCTCATCAGGGTCTCACACGATAGCCACCCCACCAAAGCTAAACCGCTAAGGTCATGAGTAGGGTTGTGCAAAATATTCCATTTTGCCAAAATGCATATTTTATAACCAAAAATGCCCTGAAATATTCCGTAAATGTTGTGAAATATTCCYTAAAGTGGCAAAATATGCYATAAAAATTTTCGAAACATCCGAAATTTTCAAAAAATTTGAATTGTTCTATATTTTGTAACCTAAGATAAACAACATATAAAATTTTGCGAAATATTCCATTTTGCCAAAATGCATATTTTATAACCAAAAATGGCCTGAAATATTCCGTAAATGTTGCGAAATATTCCTTAAAGTGGCAAAATATGCCATAAAAATATTTCAAAAGTCCGAAATTTTCAAAAAATTTGAATTGTTCTATATTTTGTAACTTAAGATAAACAACATATATAATTTTGTAAAAATTGGAATATTTTGCACAACCCTAGTCATGAGCCTTAATATAAAAGGGGTGAGCGGAAGGTATTCAGATGATACTGGCTCAAAGTATTTTTCAAAATACAATTAGGGCAAACACTTTTATAAGCCTTCAAATTTAGCGTTTGTAATTGATAACAGACTATTGCTATTTTTGAAACATGGTTTATTTTTGAAACTCAGTCTATTATTGACACTGGGCTTATTTCTGAAACAAAGAAAAAATGCCTTAAAACTGACTGGGCGATACAGGCCCAGGGAAGGTTTACAAACGGAAAGCTCATTTCAAAACACTATTTAAAGTCCATTTGCCTGGTATTATGTTAGCCAGTGCATAGCAGATCGATAAAAGGTTTATTCTTTAAACAACAAAGTTAACTTCTAAACTCTTGTCCTTAACTCAAAAAACGCTAACCGAGTATCTATACACCTAAATAAAAAAAGGGGCGCATGGGTTCATATTAGGGCAACAGATGTGGGAATTGAAAGACTCCAAAAGCCGTTTGAAACGCTTATTCAAAATAAGCCCCTTTCTGCAAGGCTCAGAGTTACAAAAGAACACTTTAAAATAAAAGAAGTTAACAACCCCTATTTAAGGGACTATTTGTTTAAAAGGAATTAACCAGAACCTTTGATTTTRAATAWTTTTYAAATRMGGKCATAWMGGTTTWATARTGTTTTGAAAGTTAAAAGTYAWWATAACTGGGTTCAATATAAGCCTGTTTCAAAATACAGTGTTTGTGAAACAAATACTCGTCGAATTTGAGACTTGTTGAGGTTTACTTAGTTTAGTTAGGAAATATGAGTAGGCCAGTAGGTTGAAAGGAGAAATTTATAATTAAATATATAATTAGTTTCTCCGTTGCAAAAAAAGTCTATAAACGCATATCGCACCATCTAACAGTATAATAGATGATTACTGATTTTGATTTTATAAAAATAATGCTTTCTACGTTTAAAAAAGTTTGTGTGAAAATAAGAAAGTCGATTAAAATTCCATTAGTAAATTTTAAAAATAATACATTTTCATAAATTTTCATAACATTAAATTTAGTCATTCTATAACAAACAAAAACTACAACAAACTCATGTAGTACAAACAAAAATTTGAGAAATTTCACCATCTTCTACCGAGTTGTTCTGAAAAAATTTTCGTCAATAATAATATTTTCCGACATTTTTTGTAGAAATTGTGTTTCTGTATTAGAATGACTAAATTTAATGTTATGAAAATTTATGAAAATGTATTMTKTTTAAAATTTACTAATGAATTTTTAATCTAACAAACAACACAGAATTCCCCCAAATATGTGAAATTTATAGAAATTTTTGATCCCAAGTGATTTGTTTTATTTGGTGTGGTTTCTAAGATAGGATATGGCATTTTGAAGAAATTTTTAAATCCAAGCATGAATTGCTTTTGAAACAGTATTTTTGTTGAAACAAAATTCGAAATTTACAAAGAAATACCATATCAAATGTTTAATAAGCTTTAGTCACTTTTCAAAAATTAATTATGTTTTATAAATGTTAATAGGCTACAATTGAATTTGCCTCAAAAAGTGTGTAATTGCCTCAAAAGTGTGTAAATTGCCTCAAAAATGTGTATATGCCTCAAAATCTTGTGTGTGCCTCATACGAGTTAAAGATACCCCAACATCTTTAAATTTTATTTCTTTTATATATTATCTATAGAGATTGGACAAACGAATATTCGTTTTGGAAAACTTCGAATATTCGTCAAAAATCGGATTTCTGGTATTCGTTTTCCGAAGATTTTTTTGAAAATAATTTCAAATTTTGCGAAAATTTCAAAAAATATTCGAATATTCGTCGATTTTTATATTTGAAAAAATTAAATTTTGGAATTGAACAAAAAAAAATTATGMAAAATTTAGATTTTAAAGCCAGAATGACGAAATCGATATTAAAAATAAATTTATTTTGAAATTTTCAGTATATTAAGACATTACAGAAATCCGAAGTTTCTTCGAATATTCGTCTCCTTCGAAAATCGTGCTTCGAATATTCGTACATTTTGCAARTGTCCAATCTCTATCTGCGTCGGTAGTCGAAACAGTACTATCCGCCAAAGAAGCTAGCCAACTATTGTTCCGGCTAGAATGGCCGTTGAACAGAGCCTCATCCCCCAAATGGGAACARRAGCTCGTGGCTATGGGGTTCCCCCAATCCTGATAAAACTGGTCTACCACTCAAGAGTCCTGRGCGTGAATGCAGACACTACCATAATAAAATGGTTCCAGTGCCACATGCACGCCCCAGATTCACCACTCAGAGCGGGGAGCTTCAAGCAACCCATGCACTGGTGGTTGAATCAGGGCAAAGAGGTAAAAGAAGAAATTGAGAAGCGGAAGGAAGAAATCCCTGCAGAGCTTCAATATGACTTCGACTGCGACTTCTGGGGCGAAGAAACCACGAAAAAGGTAGCTTTAGGGAGATAATCTGCCAACAAAGGTCTGAAACCCCTAAACCCAAACCTGTTGCTAAACCAGATAAGCCACACCCCCGTTAAAAAAGAAATAGAGGTGGGAAAGGCAAAAAAGCAGGAACTCCAGGTCAAAAGACAACAGAGTCTGCAGGACCGGGCCCTGACGCCCAATCAAAGAGGGTTATAAGCACCCACAAAGTATTTTCTATAAAAGGTAAAACAAAAACCGAAACAGAAAACGCCAAAAGTAAAGGCAAATATGGACACCATCGAAAACGTGGTCGAGAAAGTCCTAGCCAAACAACTAGACAAATACTTCCGAGAAAAGAAGTGAGTCAGTTGAAGGAGGGCGAGGGAACGGGATATGGGAAGAAAAGACGGTTGAAGAGCTCGGTGAAAAAGAGTGCCAACCAGGAAGGGAAGTTAAATAATTATTATTTAAAAAGTAATAGAAACTACCCTTACTCTTGTCAGAACGTCACGAACGGTTTGTATAGTGAAAGAGCAACCACCGGGTCAACAACCCACGGGAAGCTTGATAGAAACTACAAACCAGCCACCGCAATAAACGCAGAGGCTAGGCCAGGTGTAAATGGCGTACACTTGACAGAGAGGAACTCCAAAAAGAGAACCCGGTCAAGAAAACAACAAAGACACAAAACTGAACCCCGAACTATCCCCAAGTCGAACGACTGCAGCAGGAATAGGAAGGGAACAGTGGCCGATGCTAATAAACAGGGAAAAGTCCCGGCATTAGCAGTTTCCACAGCAAAGACCAACTACACTGTCCGAGAAGCAAAGAACAGAACCGGACCCTTCTTCTACAGAAAGATTACACCTTCTATACTACATGGGGAGAACAAACTCCCCAAAAGGATGGAGAAAAATAAACTAGAAGTAGAAAAGAAGTTTAAAAACAAAGAGGGGCCAGAATGCAGGCAAAACGCAAGCATTAATCTGGCTAACAATCTATTCTCTGGTAGAACACCGAGAAACAAAGATTCTGGAAAGAGCCAGGCTATCAAAACGATAGACAATGTCTCGCCGCACGTGCAAGATACGCTAACCTTGTCACCTCGCAGCCTGATTAAAAAGAAGGCCATTAGAGAGCAAAAACGCTCGCTAGCTGAGGATATCTGGCAGAAAGCTATGGAAGTCGTAAACAACGACAACCATGACCTTTCGAACAGAGTTATAGACAAGGCGCGTGCGCGTATTGATCCTAACTTAAGGGATGCAGTTACACAGCTGCTGAACGAAAAGGAGGGAGATATATCTCTTGCCATGCTCAATGCCGTACTCTACGTTCTATATCGAGAGTCAGGGGGCAGCGGAATGAAGCAAAAAGGATAGGTGAACGAGAAAAAGTTCTAGTCCGTAAGCTAAATCTGCTCATAGCTTTGAGGGGTTACAAGGTCGCCACCGACAAAACTCGGGATCTAAAAAAACAACTCAAAGTGTCAACCCCTGCTCAGATAAGTTCTGAAATCGATAGGATTAGAGACTTATTGCGCAAAGGAAATAAAATCCTGCAAAAAAAACGTTTCAAAAAGTTAATTAAACACGTTAACGACGAAGCGGAGTTCTTTTCTAGATACAAAAAGGCGAAACCAAGTAACCTTGAGTATGTAGAGATAGAACAACCTCAAGCACATGCTTCCTTTTGGAAAAACATTTGGGAAGTGCCACAAAACGTGGACACAAGCAAGCTTGAGGATGCAATAAGTCGCTGTAGATTCAGCAAGCATTCCACCCGGTTGACACACAGTCCGATCAAAGTGGAGGAAGTAGAGCGTGCTCTAACCTTCGCGGCACCATGGAAAGCATGTGGCCCGGACGGTGTGTACCCACACCTATACAAGATGTTCAAAAAGAAAATCTGTATCATCCTCGCCAGGTTATTTAACAAACTATGGCTAGGCGAGGAGAATCCGGAAAAATGGTTCACTACTGGGCGAACAATTCTTTTCTTCAAAACGCTGGAGACAAGGCTTTGCCCCTGAACTACCACACGCATAATAAAATAAATAAAATACATGTTACAAAGTGTTCACTTCGGTTATCGAAGGCAGGGTTATAAAAACACTGTTGGAAACAGGAAACTGGGGCCCAGAACAACGTGCATTAATTAGCAAAAGAAGGGGTTGTTTGGATGCTAACCTAATAACACCTAATAAGTGAGATGGTAATAAGCACCCATAAACTGTGCATACATTGACTTCTCCAAGGCTTACGACTCAATCAGTCACCAAGCTCTGATCAGAATGATCGAAGTGACGACAGTGTTAACCATAAACAAACCGAACAGGATTGTTGCAACGTTAAAAGCGTTAATGCCCAATTGGTGTACGTATATAACGAACACCAGAGGGAACAAGATATGAATAGACATCAAAAGAGGGATATTCCAAGGGGACAAAATGTCTCCAACCTTGTTATATGTAGCATTAACCGTGTTGAAAGCCAACTACGACCGGTCAATATCAATAAAGACATTGGTTGATGACGTCCAAGTAGACAAAATATAAAATATAAAATATGCTACATGGACGACATCAAGATGTTTGACACATCCCTGGCTGGACTAGGAAGGAAAGTCACTGAAATAAAGGGACTCGCCAAACTAGTAGGTTTGGAAATAAATGACGCAACAAGCGGCGTTCTAACTGACAGACCGGACTCCGAACTTGCACAAACGCAAGTAGTAAGTGAGTTCCCCAGAGTTGGCGAAGGCCTAGAGTATAAATACTTAGGGCTGAAACAGCATTGGATTAACACAACAAACACCAAAGAAGATGCGATCAAGAAAGCTAAACAGCGTATCTGTAAGCTCGTATACTCGCCGTTGACAATAACAAACATTGGAAAACTGATTCGAGTATACGCCGTGCCTCTGGTACGGTACATTGGTCAATTCTTATCCTTCAGTGACAAAGAGCTAGATGACCTCACAAAATACGCGAGGGTCATGCTCAAGAGGTCTGGCAGGATCCCCTGGAAAATATCCAATGGGAGGGTCCATGCCGCACCTGAAAGCGGTGGTCTGGGAATTCCTAACTTCAGAGATGAGTACTGGCTCGAAACTTTAGCAATAGCAAAGTATATCGGGGCAGTACACGTTTACGAGGAAGAATTTAATTCCAGTAGTACGATCCATGGCCGACTGGAAGAGAACATAATCTCTGCCAACGAATGGCTAGTCGAAGGGGCTAGACAGGGCGGCATCTCGATAAACTCGATTCTGCAAAAAATAACAAATACCGCCTGCAGAATCATGAACGAGATCGGACTTGATACATCTGATCTGTCCCTCAACCAAGAACGTGAAAAAATGCGGACTTACTTTGGGGGCATCTATCAGGAGATGTGGGATAACACTAAACTCCCGTCGAGCTTCAACCGAAACAAAAGAAAAGGTTTCACGTGTGGCAAATACTCATACGGCTGGCTCAAACATCCTGGCCTTGGAAGAGGTGATTGTAAAAAGATCCTCCTCCTCCAGGATGGGAAGGGAGACATCAGATCATGGCATAAAGTCATCAACAGAAGCCTAGACAACTCGTGCAGAAAATGCAAGAATAGTCTGGAAACTGTTGGCCATGTCCTGGGTGGATGTCCAAAAATCCCATTCGGATTGCTGAAGAGCAGACATGACGCCGTGGTGACACAAATCGCCAACGAAGTCATCTGTAGAAAAAGGTTGGGTCACAAGATCAAACCCAGCGAAATGGGCAGACGTGTGGAAAGAAGACTAGGCAATTTCCAGTTAATCCTCGATCAAAGGGTCTGGGTGGAAGGCGACGGAAAATCGCCCCACTCTTTGCTTCCGGACATAATTGCGGTCGACCACAGTAGAAGGACAGTCGAACTGTTGGAAGTGGCAGTGCCTAGTGAGGACCTCATCGAAGAGAGGGAAATCCAGAAAAAGGATAAGTACCTCGAACTCGTTGAAACCCTCGGTAAACAATACGGAGGGTTTAGAGTCACCATTAGGACGTTTGTCATGGGCCAGCTAGGTTTGCTGTCGCAGCAAGCTGTCGACAACTTACTCTGGTTCATGAGACTCACCTGCCATCGCCCCGCCCTGCCGGGCGGGACGACCCACAGGGGTCGCACCCTTGCAGTCCCCCTCAGTAAAATACAGGTGGTAGGACTTAAAGGGTCACTGAACATCTACGAGTGGTTGCGGTGTAGTGATAAGACGACAATTGAGCCCGATAAAGCGGGTAGGAGTGACGTAGGAAACAGGATAAATTTAATTAATTAATTATATTTTATTTCTGTTTAAAAAAAAATTGTGAAGAATAATAGGTATAATAAACTCTTTCTCTTTTTTAATCATTTGGTAGCTTAACATTACAATATAAAGAATCCTGCTTTCTGTAAATCTGGATTAACTTAATATACACAGGAATCTCTTTTTCATAAAGTCTTAATTTTTTGTTTCTTTATTTGTGCATGTTCTATTACTAGTTTTGAATCAGTTTTCGGTTATTGTTTAAAGCAGAGATGAGAATTTTGCCTAAATCCAGAACCCGACCCGACCCGCCCCGCCTTCGGGGCGGGTAGGAAATTTGTAATAAAATTTCTACCAAAAAATCAAATTTCCCAATTTAATGATATTCAAAAATAACGAATCAAAGCTCAAAAATTATTTGTTTTAACTTGTTTTCATCATAGAATCCGATATTATAGTAAGTTAACTATTTAATAAATCAAATTAAGTAAATATCTAACGTAAATTAGTAAAATGGTGCATATTTTTAAAAGTGCATCCATGTGAGAGGTTTAGCGTTTTTTGACCTTCTTCCGCCCGAACCCGACCTGTTCGGGTCGGTTTCGGGCGGGCGGGCTGATAATTCTCACCTCTAGTTTAAAGTATTACTCTGTCAGTGAAAATATATCTTCGTTTTGTAGGAGGAGTTTTATTTAATTTTTCTATTTCAAATAGATAACAGCATAGACATTGTTTTGTTCCAATAACACAATAGTATGTTTAAAAAACAAGGGTAAAGATGATTGTAGTTAAAAATTGCTAAAACCTTGCATCAATTTTGAAATATCGGTGTGGGCATGCCTTTAATATTTAACTTGCATGACCCTTTCTAAACCAAATACAGACTAAATCAATATCACTCTGTAAAGATATTTACAGACGTTTTATTTTTTAAATTTTTAAATTTTCCCAGCGTGTGTGTTTATCGAACACAGAAATGACGAATCACTTATTTATTACACCACATATTGAAAACAACTCATATATGCACATGACAATGATTCAAGCGCTCGTTATAGCTTATACAATAGAACTGATGAGAATAAACGAATAAACACGTGCAAAGCCAGTGATGACCATTCATGGAAGAACATATGTTTGTATTAAACATATATGATTTAAATGTTGGATAAGCTTTGTTAAAGACAAGGAGGTAGCCGAAAAGTGCCATTATGACTTTCAAACTTATTATAGCATAAATCAAAAACAATTAACCTGAAAACTAAACACATGAATTTACAACAAAATAAAATACAATTCCCGATCAAAATAAAAAACTAAGTAAACTTTCACCTAGACGTAATATTTTGATAACAAATAATGATAACGAATTTGAGTTGGAAAACTATATAAACATTCATGTTGTTTTTATTAACTAATAAATATAAATTTACAGCAATGACATTGGGTTTTGATGAATATTATTTAATTATACGTTGAAATCATTTTTCTTAACCTTGTCTAAAATATCATTTAAAAACTTTTTTAAAATATCGACATGCACATTTTTATCTTTCAAATCAAACTTTATTTTCTTTGTCATAATCTCAATAAAACTCTGAGAAGGTTTCAGTTTCTTATTTCCTTCAGCAAGGTCCACATTTGTTTCATTGCWTAWTTTCTTATTTCGAAGTTTTACTTTTAATCTCTTCTATTATATGCCTATTAGATATGTAATCTCAGGAAGTATCGGTATAAATGTTGGTTTGTTGGTTTTGTTTCCAACTTCCATGTATTGTCATCGGCCTAATAAATAGACGATGCTTTGTTCGAATTAACTACTGGCCATAAGAGAAATCTGTCTGAGTAGTTTGTTGTTAGTGTATACTGAGCTGAAGATTGGGATGGGTAGAAATTGTAGTGTGAAACTGTAGTGACATAAATAATTATCAAAATCTAATTTCTAGTAATATTTTGTAATATGGCGATACTTACTTATACCGCGTTTATAGCGCTTCTGAAGCAGTGTACTGCGACACTAATCATAAAGCTAACAAAGGCCACGAACTTGGCCTACCACATAGTCGACGGGGGAAATCGAGTAGAGAAGGCATGTAACTACTGGACGCACCATAAAGCAGCGATTAAGATGCTTACGGTAGCCAAATTAAGGAACGAGAGGGCGATATCGGATGTCAAGCT
>JASNJN010003418.1:0-17041 GCA_030180075.1 Mikrocytos mackini
GGCCATTAAGAAAGAAGATTCTTCGTTTACCATGGAATTGTATTGACTTTTTGTTTGAAAATGAAATTTATTATCTTATTCTCGGAAAGCAGCGTATTCAAATACTTTTCAGTATTTATAAAATCATTATTGTCAAATTTAAAAATCTTTATTGTTTTTGTTCTTAAACTCCGTAAATAGTTTTTTGTAATTGCTTGTACTTTTGTCAAATTTTTAATGTCATAATTCTTGATTACTTTTTGATAAATCTTTTTAATAGGTATCTCATTATCAATTTTGTTTTGCAATTCTAATTTTTGAGGTTTAGATAGTTTGGCCTTGTCGATGTTACTTCTATGTGAATGTTTGTTATAAACTATAATCTTATATTCCTTTCCAAGGTTTATATGTTTAACAAAGCATGGACAATCTATATTATCACGAACTCTATTGCATATATAGTATTGAACAAAACCTTCTGACGTCTTTTTCACACCAGCAGATTTTGTAAAGCTATAAAGCCCATTGTGTATCTGCTCTTGTAGGAAATGCTCGGCTTCATTAGGATCTTTTAATTTTTTAATCAGTATACCTTCGTGTTTTCTATGTTTATTTATCATATGGTTTGCAAAACATACAAATGATCTTAATTTCAAATCACATATATTGCATGTAAATTTAAAAGGTTTGTTACTGTGGTCTTTTGTTTTGTGGTTGTCCAAAGCTTGTTTTGTCTTGTAGGAGCGCGAACACAACTTGCAGTTAAATAATTTGCCATTATCGACCAGAGTTCTATCTGCGGCAGAAATGGCTTGTTCATCTTCATTACACATAGTAGCTTTCGACGCCTGATTTGTGAGATTGGTTATTTGTGTTGATAGTAATATAGAAGTTTTGGAATCCGTATAAAGTAAAAACGGAATTATATCTTTTGGTTTAAAATTTAAAATTTTGAAATAAAAAATTTACAAAATAACGGATTCTTTGGAGAATACAAGCATGTTACTAATAAATAATGCATGAATTGATATTTTAATAAAAAAATTAACATTTTTAGAGTTGATTTAAAGAAAAGTTATTTCCAAAAAAATACGTCATGTCATATCTGATAGCTTGAGTTTGTCACCTAAGCCTCTTCTTCTGATGACTTCGTTTGCTATTTGCAGAACGACTCCATCATAACGAGACTTTAGGAGAGCGAAGGGAATTTTTTTACATGCTCCCAAAACATGTCCGACAGTTTCCCATGTGGAATGACACTTCCGACATAGGTTGGAGAGGTCCCGGTTTATGACTTTTGCCCATGTCCGGATATCTCCTTTTCCGTCCTGTAACTGCAAGATTTTCTTGCCATCGTTACGAGACAGACCTGGTTGTTTAAGCCAAATATGTGTGAGCTGGTGGTTGACGAAGTCCCTCATTCTGGCTCTGTTAAAGCCAGATGGGAGTTTTGTAGCATTCCACTTTAAAAGGTATTGGTGTTCGAAGAGTTCGCGCATTGCCGCTCTTTCCTCATCGACATGCAACATGGATGTGTTCCGTCCAGTAAGTTGCTGAATTCTTTCCGCTTCTTGCTGGATACGACCCACTATATCCACCTTTGTTGCCTTCATCTCTGGCCGACGCTTGATTAACCACTCCTGGGCTCTCACAATGTTTTCAGCGAGACTGCCCCTGATGAAACGGCTATTGCCTTCACTTGACACTTCGTCCAATTTGCACGCTTTAAGGTACTTGGCGACTGCTAGTGTTTCTAGCCAGTATTCGTGTTTGAAGTTAGGCAATCCAAATCCACCTACCTCTGGCCTGGCATGGACTCTCCCGTTTGAGATCTTCCATGGGATCCTGTTGGCCCTCTTGACCTAGACTCTAGCGAATCTGGTAAGATCCTCCAGTTCGGTGTCCGTGAATCGTAGACATTGACCTACGAATCTGATCAGAGGGGCAGCATACACCAGCATGAGTTTTCCCACATTGATGAGTGTCAGAGGTGAGAAGACGATCTTTTTAATTCTCGCCTTCGCCTCTTTCATCACTGCCTCTTTGGTAGTCATTGTGTTGTTCCAGTGCTGCTTGAACCCAAGGTATTTGTACTCATGGGTTTCAGTCACCATAGGGAAATCACTAACACCCTGGGTGGAGTTTTTCTCTTCCTCAGTTTTGTTCGTAACAATACCGCTTTTGGCATTGTTAATAAACAAGCCGACTAGTTTAGCCAGTTTGCGTATTTCGCTAACCTTTTGGCCTAGTCGGTGTAGTGACGAGCCAAACAGTTTGATGTCATCCATGTAACATATTTTGTCCACAGAGACTTCATCGACCAGCGTAGATATTTTCATCGCATTGTCTTGGTTTGCTCTGAACACAGTTAGTGCCACACAAAAGAGGGTTGGGGACATTTTGTCTCCCTGGAATATACCTCTTTTAATGTTTATCTGCTCACTCTCGCCCTTGAAGTTCGTTATATACGTCCTCCAGAGGGGCATAAGTGCCCGCAGAATGGCTACTAACCTATTGGGTTTGTTAGTTGAGGACTGAGTGGTCACTTCAAGCATTCTAATCAATGCTTTGTGACTTACCGAATCATACGCCCTGCAGAAATCAATATACGCGCTGTTTAGCGGCGCGTGTGTGATTGATCTGCAGGTGTTCACAACAAGTTCGTTCATCAGATGAGCGTCCAGACAGCCTCGTCTCCTGTTTAGGAGGGTGCGCTGTTCTGGATCCCAATTACCAGTGCGTATTAGGGTCTGTATGATCCTACCTTCCAAAACGGAAGTGAACAGTTTGTAGCATGTGTTCAGCATGGTAATGGGCCTGAAGTTCTTCGGTGAGGATTTCTCACCTGCCATTTTATAGAAGAGGATTGTCATCACAGTAGTGAACCATTGCTCAGGACTGGTTAATCCTAGCCAGATTTCATTGAACAATCTGACTAGTATACGGACCGTCATCGTCGATAGCGCCTTGTATAGGTGCGGGTAGAGCCCGTCAGGCCCGCAGGCCTTCCACGGGGACGTGCACGATAGTGCACGTTCTACCTCGAAGATTGAGATGGGATTGGAAGTTATCAGCGAATCATGAGTTGTGAATTTGCACTTTTCAATCCCTGCTTCCAAGTTCTGTACGTTCACATCTTGTGGGATCTCCCAGATGTTTTTCCAGAACTGTATGTGCTCCGTTTTGTCCTCGATCTCCACGAATTCCAGGTTTTGACGCCTGGTTTTCTTGTATCTCGAGAACCACTCCGCTTCTTCGTTGAGGAATTTCCTCAACTTTTTGAATCTGATTGCATTTTGCAACTTCTTCTTCTTGGCCATAATATCCTTTACCCTACTAATTTCGGAGGATATCTCGGCCGGAGTGCTAACCTTGAACTGTTTCTTAAGTTTCCGGGCTTTTTCCGGACTAACTTTTCTGCAGCGCAAGGCGGTGAGAAGGTTAATTTTTCTGCTCCACCTGTCGGGGGTGTCGCTTTTTAAACCTTTGTTAACCTTCTTCTCAGATCCTGCCTTGACATATATGACGTACAACAGTGCGTTCATTTCTGCCAAAGTGATAGAGGTTTCTCTTTCTCTCAGGATCTGATATATTGCCTTTCGGAGGGTGACATGTATTGCCCCTCGCTTAGCTCCGCAAATTCGGTTAGAGAAGTCAGCAGTGTCCTTCCTCAACACATCCCGGACGTTTTGCCACAGGGCCGTTTTGAGGTCTGACTCTTCTTCCCAGGGTAGGATGGGCTGTATGACCTCTTCCTCTGGGACCAACGAGTCTGCATAGATGGTTCCGGGTGGGTTGTCTCCCACCTTCCATTCTATGAAAGAGTCATCTTCGTCTTCCATGGGAAGGAATTCCAATGTGGAGTCCTGTTCGTGATGTTCTGGTTTTCCTATAGATATGTCCAGGGAGTTTTCCCATCGGACTATCTCTAGGTCAGAACTATCCCCTTTAGTTTCGATATCCTGTTTGGTATCAATTTCAGGGGTTGGTGGAGTGTAGGTGACAATGGAAGTCTCCTCATGAGGGGGTTCCTTCACTAGTTTCTGCTTCTTGACTCCTACGTTCTCCGATTCTGACGGTGTGGGGATTCTCTCCACTACCAGAGCCACATATTTGATCGACCAAGGACAGCTTGCCACCAACGGGAGTGRATCCTCGGAGGGCAACATCAACTCCGGGACACGAATGTCCTTTACGAGTTTCAGTTGTTTCCTACCTGGATTTTCCCACTCAGGGATAGGATGGACCCTCACTATCACCCATACCGTGTATGGAATTGACCAAGGGCCGGAGGTTTCTCCGACAAATGGGCAGTTTCCGGGGCGATTTGCTTCCGGTTGCTGCCCGTTTCTTACTCGAATGCCCGAGCCCTGTCCACCTTCTTTCGAAGGCTTTTTAAGGGACAATGTGCAATCAATTGCTTTTATTTGGGCAGTGGTCCCACACTGTTCTTCACGAACGACGTTTGTCGTTTGCTTGACAGGGGTAGTACTCGTTTCAGGTTCGGCCTCGATGGCCAGAACCTTACCCCGTTCCTTCACGGGCGCCTTTACAGGCTTCCAAAGAGGAAGTTGGTCCTTCTTCTCCACCTTCAAAGACTTTGGGATTTCCCAATTCTTGCGGTGGAGACTAAGTTTGCCAACTTCCTCGAAAATGTCATCCCTATCCCACTCGATCGTCCTTCTCGAAGAGACTTTGGTTCACACCCCTATTTTTTCAGGGCGGCGTGGGCTAGGTTGACATGTAGTGTTACCTACACGCGGGATGACACTTTCGCTCCGCGCTCGCCGGATACTAGGATGTGAATCCTTTCTCCGGGGGAGGACGCGTGCTATCTCAGTGGGTGGGATTGGGTTTCTTTCCCGACTTCTCACTGAGTGCACGCGGCCCCTCTTTTCCGCGCAGTCAGTCTCACAGTTGTCGTGACATCTGTTATACATAACTGGGAATTTTGCCATAAACATGGACTTAAAACAAGATTTGGCTAAATCATATAATTTATCAAAGAAAAACAAATAATTTGGTGAACGTTTATTGCTATTATTATTTATGTCTTTTCCTTGTCGATCGCCCTCTCGACTTCCTTCGGCACTGCTCTCTCCAGACTGTGCCTGCCTCTTTCTGCGGGAACGTTTCGGACCCCTAGTCCGTTCTTGCTCTACCGACATGTTTCTGACAAAATCGTCAAAGAGTTGCTTAACAACGGCAATCCCTTCTGCCATGCTCTTGAGATTTCCCTTCAACATGGGCTTTTTGGCTTTTGTGATGGGTTTCTGGGGCTTTTCCCCTTTCTTTCCCTTCCCAAAAGTGACCGAATCATTTTTGAAGAACCTGGGTTTCTTCGTATTTCCTAAAGCTTTGGGTTTTTTGGCGATTGGCTTGTCCTTCTTTTTAGGAATCTGCCTCTCTTTGATGACTTTTTTGTGGGTGACTGGCTTATCCTCAGAGAGTATCTCTTTCAAGGACAGTCCCTCTTGGCCGACGATAACCCATGCTTTTTGCATGAAGTTATACCTAGTCTGTTGGTCAATCTCCTCATGTACCCTGAACATAAGTTCTCTAAGGTCATTGGCGAGATTGAACCACCAGTGTTTGGGTTGTTTAAAGACCCCTGCTCTTAGACATGACGTTTTGTCATGAATAAAGCAGTCATACTATCTGCCAATTGTTTCCAGCAGGTCCAGCTTTTCAGCTAGACATGTGAATACTATGGCAACCAGAATGGGTGGGAATCCTTGCGTAATCAAATTTTCCGTCCATTCTGGTCTTGATATCTGTGAGACGGGCCAATCAAGCCTGAACAACACCTGGCTGGCTTCGCGTGTGCTTAAACCACCAGTGAATTCAATAGCTTTCTCAACGGTTCGGGCTATTGCCTCACTCAATTTGAGTGTAGTCAAAAGCTCGAAATCGTGGGGTGCATGCCTGAAGTAGTCGTACGTTTTACACATGTCTTCAGACATCCCACTCCATCTCCCGTATTTTCTCCGCACTTTGCGTACAGGCGTGTCCTGTTTATCAACCAAAGTGCGCCCGCTCTCCGGTTTTACAACCTTTGGCTTAACCGAAAGGTCTTCAAACCAGAGGTGTCGGTTTCCGTCCGTCCGACCCGATTCCGATCCGAACGGACGGAATCGGAAGAAAATCGACCAAATTTTCAAAAAATTCTCATTAAAATGCCAACCATGAAAAATATCCAGGTAATCATTTTCCACTGAATTTTTACCATTTTATATTTAATAAAGAATCTGAAATTTATATTATTTTATCATAGTAGTGAAAATCGGCGGTTTATATGCCAAAAATCACAATATTTCGCCTATTTTTTATTGGTTTTTAATAGTAATTTTTAGAATTTTATTAAGAAAAAGTCGAGGAATTTTTCCGATCCGATCCGACCGAAACACACAACGGACGGATCGGAAAGCCAAAAGCCCAGAATTCTCATCTCTGCTTCAAACCGGTGCGCGGTGTCTTTACTTGCTGCCATGTTTTGGTCAACAATAAGACGAGCAATACTTTCGACCTCGACTCTGCTTCCTTGTGAGAAGCGAGTGAATCCGTCATATTTTATTAAACCCTCTGAACTCACGACCTTTTGTCGGATGGCTTGGAAATTTTCCAGAGCCCCAGGGATCTTCTGTAAGATTCGGAATAACTGGGCGTCGATCAACATGTCTGATTCTTCCGCATTGATTTCATGCTGTACTGGTCCAGACTTGTTGACCGACTTTTTTTGGTTTTGTTCCTGTCACTGGTGTCTCCAGTGACATTCACAAGTTTGCCAACAATATTCGTGTTGGTCTTTGGAAAAGGGTTGCCAATAGTGTTTCTATTGGTCTTCTTTTCTGGTTTTATATCTTTTTCTGTCTTCTTAGTTCCTGTTCTTTTTGTGTTACTTTTCACTCCCAGAAGTCTCTGTGTTCTTCTCTCTTGGCTTCTCACTTTTGCTTTGAGTACTTCTGGGTCTTTCTTAAACCTGCTTTGCTCTTCTATGGTTAAGAATACATCCCTACCAGCTAAGTCGTCTTCAACCTCTTCCCACGGGCTCTTGTCATCCACACCCCTCGTCTTGGTTCTTACAGCTCTCTTAGTCTGATCATTTCCAAGCTTTGTATCTGTTATGTGTTCTTTCTCTTTTTGTTTCAGCTTTTCAGTTCTAGTTTTCTTGGTAACTTTTAGGTCTTGGGTCATCTGCCCATTCTGGCCATCGCCGGCCTGATTCCATTGTTCGTCTTTCTTTTCTGTTTCTTCTTTGTCATCCAGCTCCTTGCTGGGGTTAGAATTTTCCATTTTAAAGTCAGTTTGAATTTTAAATTTTAAATTTTCAAACCCAGATCTTGGCGAGATATCCGCCAAGACCGGAGAGATCTTCGAGGCATCAGGGGAGCATACTACTTTTAGTATTTCGTCACCTTTGTTTGTTTGTTTTTGCATCGGAATTTCCGCGTTTTATGACAAACGGTGACTTTTCACCCGCTGTGGAAGATTTTACCAGCCATTTGTTAAGTGGCTGGCATTTTGTGTTGCTATTTACAACATTGTTTTTATATAACATAGATTTTTTAGTTATAGGGCGCCCGGAAATATACTTTCCGGGTCTTGAGGAGGAATTTGAAGCAGCATTTGTTGCACTTATTCCGTTATGGTTCAAACACTCTGTACCCATGGGGATATCAAACGCCGATTTACGACCATAACCGTACCGGTGGCCCTGCTCTGCTTTGGCTCGCGCCGTTTCGCCTGAGACAGGCCGGATTTGACCAGACACATCGGATTGAAGTTCATTCTCCCCGTAATTATGTCATTCTCCCCGTAATTTGGTCAACTAGCCCGAAATTGGTCATCCTCCCCAGATTGGTCATTCTCCCCAGATTTTGGAGCGAATTAAATTTTTTCTATCAAAAGAATTTGAGTCATAATACCATTTTGATTTAACTAACGTAAAATTTTTTTAAAAGAATGCTGGTAATTTTGGTTTTCCAAAAAAACGCAATATATGCGCGAAAAATTTTTTGGCTTGGAAATTTTTTGCGTTTCGCTGGAAAAATTTTCAAATATAAATTTCCTAATAAAAAATTTTTTTCTGAAAATATTTTTAAGATCAAAATAACGTTTTTATGACGTAATAAAAAATTTTCAAAAAAAATTTTTTTTTGGAATTTTCAAAGGGTACCCCTTGACCATTTCCCAAAAAAGTCGACACCTGAAAACATGAATTTTTTTCAATAAAATTTTTTTAGCATACGTATTTTCGTGAGATCTACAAATAGAAGTTTTTTATAAATTATATAATATTTCTAACCGATTTAATATCAAAATTTAAAATTTTTGGTTACAATTAAGCTAATTTTGGGTAGGACTTTTTCGACTAATTTCAAAATTTTTGTTCAAAGTGAAAAAAATATTTTTTGCTAGAATTTTCCTAAAATCATCAAAAACCATTTACTATTAAAAATTAACATAAAAATGACATTTGGAATTAAAAAGAATATGTGTCTTTGTCAAAAATATTTTTTTCATTTTGAAGCAAAATTTTCGAAATTAGTCGAAAAAGTCCTACCCAAAATTATATTATTTGTAATCCAAATTTTTCCTGAAAATTTTTTTGCGGGTTTCTAAAGCCCAGATCTTAACGATAAAACAATTTTGAGAAAAAAAATTGAAAAAATATTCGATATATCGATGTCTCAAAAATAGCTATATTTCACCCAAAAATTTTAAATTTTGATATTAAACCAGTTGGTAATATTATATCATTTTAAAAAAACGTCTATTTGTAGATCTCACGAAAATACGTATGCTAAAAATTTTCCAAAAAATTTTATTGAAAAAAATTCATGTTTTCGGGTGTCGACTTTTTTGGGAAATGGTCAAGGGGTACCCATTGAAAATTCCAAAAAAAATTTTTTTTTTAATTTATTTTATTACGTTATAAAAACGTTATTTTGACCTTAAAAATATTTTCAGAAAAATTTTTTTTATTAGGAAATTTATATTTGAAAATTTTTCCAGCGAAACGCAAAAAATTTCCAAGCCAAAAAATTTTTCGCGGCATATTGCGTTTTTTTGGAAAACCAAAATTACCAGCATTCTTTTAAAAAAATTTTACGTTAGTTAAATCAAAATGGTATTATGACTCAAATTCTTTTGATAGAAAAAATTTAATTCGCTCCAAAATCTGGGGAGAATGACCAATCTGGGGAGGATGACCAATTTCGGGCTAGTTGACCAAATTACGGGGAGAATGACATAATTACGGGGAGAATGAACCTTAATCGACACATCGTATGAGGTGGTTTTGGAACGTCTATTCCTCGCTCCCTTCGGCATCACCATGCCTACATGGGAGTTTGGACATTGTCCCCTGCACAATTATTTATTGTGTTGGTCATTTTTTTAAAAAATTTAATTTTTTTTCCTAAATCTCTAGTACTTATTTTTAGTTCGTATGGTATTTCCCCGCCTTCAAGTTCGAAGAACGTATGACCTGTAATAATGAAACAAGTACATCTATGAATGCACTTGTTAATCCCATGTTTCTTCGTTTAGTATCATCACTTATATGATGATTTAGTAAAATTTTAAGAATATGCAACATTAAATTTTTTATAAAAGATTTTTGTCAAGAGTTTTTTTAAAACATATCATATTGTACGATAAAGAAGTTTATATTTCAAACAATATGCAAATATGTATTGTTAGAGTTTTAAATTTTTACGTACATTGTTCGCGAAGTTAAATTCAAACAAATCCAGATTTCTAAAACGTTTATGAAAGATGCGTAGTTAATGATAATAAAAAATATACAAATATTTTTAAAAAAAATTGGGGGTAAATTGAGAAGTTGTGAAAGAAAATTTTTTATGTGGGAGAAAAAGTCTCAGCCGTCAATTATTGCATGTGTAGATCATAACTTTATAAAATAGAATAATTAAAAAGTTAATTTAATAATAAATAATGTTTTTTATTTATTTTAATAGTATGGACCTAGTCAATTAATGGTTCTATTTCTTAATAATAGTTATGTTAACTATACCAGCAGCTCACCCATATCTGGCTTAAACAACCAGGTCTGTCTCGTAACGATTGCAAGAAAATCTTGCAGTTACAAGACGGAAAAGGAGACATCCGGACATGGGCAAAAGTCATAAACCGGGACCTCTCCAACCTATGTCGGAAGTGTCATTCCACATGGGAAACTGTCGGACATGTTTTGGGAGCATGTAAAAAAATTCCCTTCGCTCTCCTAAAGTCTCGGCATGATGGAGTCGTTCTGCAAATAGCAAACGAAGTCATCAGAAGACGAGGCTTAGGTGACAAACTCAAGCTATCAGATATGGGTAGGAGAATCGAGAAAAACTCGGACTCCTTCCAACGGGTGCTAGACCAAAGGCTATGGATTGAAGGTATGGAGGGCAATCCACATTCCCTCCTTCCGGACATCATAGCAATAGACATTGCATCCAGGCGGGTAGAATTGCTAGAAGTAGCAGTCCCCGCCGAGGATTTGATCAAATCTCGGGAAGAAGAGAAATCCGGGAAATACCTGGATCTCATCCCTGTCCTTCGAAACTAGTACCCTGGTTTCGAAGTGAAGGTGAGAGCCTTCATAATTGGACAACTCGGAGTAATTTCCAAACGCTCTACCCAAAGTCTAATTCACTTTTTAAAGAGGTCCTGCAAACAGCAGGTAACCTCCTGGGCAAACAAACSCAAGCGTATCMGCACAATCAACCACCTAATTGGGAAAATTCAAAACGTGGGGTTGAAAGGATCCTTGGTGATCTACAGCTGGCTGAGGGGGCCAGCTGAGATCGTAGCTAACGAAAGCAACGTATGACGAAGATAAGAAATACTATTTTATTTATTAATTAATTTCTTTATCTTCTTTAATAAAAAAAAACTATGGCAGTCTYGAGTTCCACCTCGTCGCACTGTTTCTCTTGGCCCCACAAGTCCTTCCAAAACGCTACATGCGTACTTGGGTTAGGGGTGACCACGTACTTTAAATGTCCTGGTTTTGCCTCCTTGAACCTACCGAACCTTTCAGTGTCTCGGTTCTGCTAGAGGCTTTTCGTCTTCCACTGCTGTCTCCTTTCCTGTGTGCCAATCATGGCATTTGCTTCTTGGAGTTTGGAGAGCAGTTCTCTTGCTTAAGCCTTTGATGTGACTTTATATTTGTGTTCCAAGTCACAGGCTTTACCGGGTTTGAGATGTCCGTTAATATATGCGGTCAGGTCCGATATTTTTCTCTTAAGAGCTTCCCTCTTGTTTACACTTAGTTTTCTTTTGCGCTCTACTGCTTTCTTGCCATTATATGTGACATACAGTAGCGCATTAAGCTGTGTAAGGGTAATGTCCTTTTTGTGATCATCTAAGCATCTAGCCAATGCTTCGATCCTATCTCCCAATACTGTCAGTCTAGCCTTAGGAATCTCTCTCACTCTTATCTGTGAGTCTTCCTCTAGCTTGACTAGTTCTAGGGTGTCTCCCCATAGCTCAGAGGCTAAGGCTTTAGTGTCAACCTCTTCAGACTCCTCATTGAGCTTGGGGTTACCCTTGGTTTTACGAACTATGTCCCTACTCACCCTGCTTTTTATGGCTTTGTTCACATAGGAACTGTTGCCGCTGGGGGATGGGTTGTTGTCACTCAGGATTTTCTGTCTTTTCCAGATTAGATCCCCTGTTTCTGTTTTCCAAGCAATATTCCTGGTTGTAATGTAACCACTATTGCTTTCTTGAAGAGTAGCATCTGAATAATGCTGCCGTTTGTACATGCTGTCTACGTATGTATCAGGCACATCATTGTCAGAGCTTTTGACATTGGACTTACAGCTAACTTTTTTAATACTACTATCACGAGTATATTTATTTAGCTTTACCCCAATGCTGCCGCTTATCTCCGGCGGTTCTCTAGGTCTCTGAGTTTCTCTATCAGAGCCTTCAGTGCACGTTGCACTTTCCCTTCGTATTCTTCTTGGGCTTTCTTGCCCTCGAATACTTGTCTCTCCAATTGTTCTATACGATCCAGAAGCTTTAAATTTAAATACATCTTCATCAGCCTTCTTGGGCTGTTCCAGATCATTTATTATGTTTTCCATTTCGCTTCCTCTGCTTCCCTTGTTGTCAAAGACTGTATCAAGCCTTTCTCTGTTGCTATTAAATCCCCTACCTAATTGCCTTGGTTCTCTCACTGGAGAAGGCCGGATCATCGGGGGCTGTCTTTTGGGTTGTGGACGGTACTTGTTCATCAGCTCTCCGAGCCTTTCAATACTGTCCTTTTCCTTAATATCCATCCACTCTCGGCTGGTAAGAACAGGGACGTATTGTTTGATGAACTTGTCATTGAGTAAAGTGTGAAACACTTTGTCCGCCTTGGCTAGCCACCACTCAGGTTTGGCGTTCAAAGGCTTGTAAGCCAGCGGACAGTTTTCATTGCCTTTGTAGTGTCGCAGCCATGTTTCCACAGCGCATTGTACTTGTTCGCCCAGGCTGGTGCCTCTGTTGTCCTGTCTATCGTGGAAAACTGCACCAACCAATCGGACTAAAGCAGGGGGAATTCCCTCTTCAACGAGGTCGTTAATCACTGGGGACATTTTAAAGGGGTATTGGGCTCTTGGGAACTCGAACAATTTCAATGTTCTGTCAACCGCACCCGTACTCACTTCCCCTAATCCCTTATCTGTCATTTGCTCTTTTAGCCAGGCCGCTGCTTTGTGCCTAGGCTGTTCCATCGTCTGAAACCATAGCATTCTTTCTGCTCTTAGGGCTTTCCTAACGAGGAGTTCCGCCTTTCTGGCTTCGTCCGCAGTGTGGGCCATTTTGTTGGCTTGAGCTTCTTTCTTGGCGGGTTGAGGATCTTCTTTCTTTATTTGAAGTTCTTCCTCTTTCGCCTTGTTCTCTTTTAGTTTAACTTCTTTCGCTTTGTCCTCTTTCCTGAGGACTATTGCGGTTTCTTCGGAGACTATTACAGACCTCCCTTTGTCTTTCAAAGAATCCATTGCCTTCTTGGAGTCCCCTAAGGCAACTACGATAGGCTGGTTGCTTCCCTGATTTGCATTCTCTACTTGACGGAGACCTTTAAGTTCCGCTTTGATAACTTTCAAAGCTGCTAGGTCTCCCGGCTTCTCTAGATCAAGTCGATCTACTTTTTTATATAACGCTTCACGTTGTTTAGCACACTCTATCCTGAACCCATCAATGATGCCTACTTTCTTAGGCCTCTTAGGGTCAGTTCTTCTTTGCCACTTTTACTGGACTTACTTTCAGTGCTTTTTGATTGTTCCTCACCTGACTCGATGTTCTGAGTCTTGGGGGCTTCACATTCTGTTTCTTGTGAAATAGTTTCACTTGTAGTTGCTGCATGAGTACTTATTGTACTTTCAGCTTCTTTTTTCGCCTCCCTTTCCTGGGCTGCTTCTGCTTCTCTTATTTTCCTTTGACGTTCGTCAACTTCCTCTTGGACTACTGCTTCTAAGACTTGTTCAGCTTGTTGTGTCTTCGCAGTAGCCCTGGGGTTTCTTGTGGAACTTTGTTTTCTAGTTGTCATTTTCTTTAGAAATTTAAAATTTGTAAATTTCTTTTTTTGATAAACTCATCCATATCACCCAGTAAGCCTATAGTTGGCCTTTCAGGTGTTTGTAATGGAATTGAATTGGAGTCGCTTGCGTCGCATTGCTTTTTGGACTTGTTGGGTGAAATCACCCATTTGTCCATCGGACCCTGCGGCCTGGTTTTGGAAACATCGGATTTTGCTGAAATAGATCGAGCACGACGAAGTCCATGGGATTTTGATCTTTTTGGAACATAAGATTTATGTTTGAGGATAAAGTTTAACTTTTCATAATTAATGGCATATGAATACCTTCCGCTCACCCCTGGTTGATTGAGGCTCATGACCTCCGCGTTTATAGCGTTTTCAGGGTGGCTATCGTGTTTAGCTCCTACGGGGTTCTGTTCCTTACTGGAACTCCCGCCCGTAGGGCACGGTGTCGAGACAGAGTTCTCGCAATGTGTAGCCGATTTAGGCTTTTCGCTTAGCATCGACCTTAACCCCTTTACGGTGGGGTTGTCTGGTTTACTAATATGCATTACCTATCGGATTTCCTAAAAATTAAAAATTTTTTTTAAACTTCTATTCTCGTGAATTGAAAACTTTACGAAACCCACTAAAGAGACAATTCTTATTAGAGAACACAACTTTAGGTTTAGCAAGAGTATGAATTTTAACTATATTCTCATTGTCACTATTAAATCTCTTATATTACAGAAAATATTTGTATACAGTCAAACCTCGATAAAATTACAAATTTTCTAAGATTTACACACGTAAGATTTACAAAAAACACCCATTTTCCACGATTTTSTAAATCTTACGAGTAGTTTTGGATAATATCAAAGTACAACCTGAATTTGGAAAACCATAAATGAATATCTTATGTATTTCTCAATTATAAACAGATGTAATCGACGGATCTCAACATTATTATAAATTTGTTTTTTTTTCAAAAGTATAAATGACAAAATTTTCATGATTTTGTACCAGGTTACAACTTATAAATTTTATTGTTAGAGGCTCTAAATTGGCGCTAGCTGTTATTTTTTTTAAACAGAAATAAAATATAATTAATTAATTAAATTTATCCTGTTTCCTACGTCACTCCTACCCGCTTTATCGGGCTCAATTGTCGTCTTGTCACTACACCGCAACCACTCGTAGATGTTCAGCGACCCTTTAAGTCCTACCACCTGTATTTTACTGAGGAGGACTGCAAGGGGACGATGGCAGGTGAGTCGCATGAACCAGAGTAAGTTGTCGACAGCTTGCTGCGACAACAAACCTAGCTGGCCCATGACAAACGTCCTAATGGTGACTCTAAACCCTCCGTATTGTTTACCGAGGGTTTCAACGAGTTCGAGGTACTTATCCTTTTTCTGGATTTCCCTCTCTTCGATGAGGATTCCACTAGGTACCGCCACTTCCAACAGTTCGACTGTCCTTCTACTGTGGTCGACCGCAATTATGTCMGGAAGCAAAGAGTGGGGCGATTTTCCGTCGCCTTCCACCCAGACCCTTTGGTCGAGGATCAACTGGAAATTGCCCAGTTTTCTTTCCACACGTCTGCCCATTTCGCTAGGGTTGATCTTGTGACCCAACCTTTTTCTACAGATGACTTCGTTGGCGATTTGTGTCACCACGGCGTCATGTCTGCTCTTCAGCAATCCAAATGGGATTTTTGGACATCCACCCAGGACATGGCCAACAGTTTCTAGACTGCTCCTGCATTTTCTGCACGAGATATCTAGACTTCGGTTGATGACTTTATGCCATGGCCTGATGTCTCCCTTCCCATCCTGAAGGAGGAGGATCTTTTTACAATCCCTTCTTCCAAGCCTGGGGTGTTTTATTGTTTGAGCCAGCCGTATGTTTATTTGAAACACGCGAAACATTTTCTTTTGTTTGTGAAACATGTTGACAATATATAAAATACTTGTGTTGATTAAATATATGAACTATGTCGATGTCGATGGTATAATACTGTTCTATTGATAACAAATATTAATTATTTATTCTCATTTTGTTAATGGATAGAATCAGTAACTAAATAAAGCGATTTCAGCCCCTTCGGTTATCTAGATTTTGTAAAAGGTCCATTTGGGTTGACAATGGTCTAAGAATTAGTTCGGTTATATCCCGGCATCTATTCGAAGCATACTTTGGCTTATCTTCAACAATAATTTTACACTCCGAAAACGAGTATTGTCAAAATCATGAAAGCATATGTCTAGAATTTCCATCATTTTAAACCTCTGATGCATCGAGAAAAACATGATATACCATTTTTCCAAAGAAATCAGGAAAACGTCAATATTCTAATTTCACATTGACTTTTTACAGCTTATTTTGAATAAATTTCCTTACTTATTGTCTAGGGTTTTCGCCTAAAATAAGACCTATTTCTGTAGTCCCTAATTATAACATACACAGAATTCTTATAAACACATCTTAAAAACCAATAAAATATTAACACATCATAATCATAGTAACATGTTCCCAACCCGTTTACGATGATTCATACTTTATGCATCACTTTGTGGTAAGAACCGCCATGTCTTGGCCATTCAAGTTCATAATTTACTAGACACATAGCAAAGTGATATGATATGTATTTCGTTCTGCTTTGTAACAAACCGTTCTACATATTTAGACAGCTAAGAACGGCCTAAGGATATTAAAACTCAATCTTGTTTAGTTTATTAACACAATGGGTTGCTAATGGAGAAATTTTTATACTCAAGAAAAATAGACAATATTGTATACATCGTTGTATCAGTAGCTAAGAATACAATCAAGAAATGGAGTATGTATTTCTTGCCGAAAGGGCAGAATACTGAATCGGTCAATTCAATTCTAAACGCACATTCWTCCAGMCTAACTCTTTCTTATTTGGCATCACGACTGAATTCTTTGTTTGTACTCACTTATTTGCTTCCAACACTATACAGCAAAAATAAATGCAAACTGTAACAGAAAGGTGAATAGTCTTTCACGTTTTTTGTTTCATCATAAAGGCAACTGTATTGACAACAAGATCGTTCTTCCATTTAAATACATTTAAGAACTAGAGATTGGACACTTGCAAAATGTACGAATATTCGAAGAATATTCGGAATTTTCAAATGTCTTAATATATTGAAAATTCCAAGATAAATTTATTCCAAATATCGATTTCATCATTCTGGTTTTAAAATCTAAATTTTGCATGATTTTTTTAAATTTAATTTCAAAATTTAATTTTTTCAATTCAAAAAATCGACGAATATTCGAATTTTTTTTGAAATTTTCGCAAAATTTGAAATTATTTTCAAAAATCTTCGGAAAACGAATACCAGAAATCCGATTTTTGACGAATATTCGTTTGTCCAATCTCTATTCTTAATTAGCCCAAAGGCCCTTCTTTTATCTCGCCAATAGCTTGCATTGGGATTAAACATCTGAATGATTATTAAATATATAACTTGTTTATAAACCCATTTAATTTGTATAAGTCTTGTAATT
>JASNJN010003422.1:0-16561 GCA_030180075.1 Mikrocytos mackini
ATTTGGATGTAAAGTGAGACTTCGTAGAAGGAAAGAAATATAACAAAGTTTAACATATTAAAATAATATAATTTGAAAACTGAATGAATTAGATGAGAAAATTACAAAGTGAATTTTATTAGGGACAATTATAAACACAACACGAATTTTATATATAGAAATTTGAATTCAAAATAGACGTACTAAAAATTATAAATAACAAATAAACTAGAACACTATTGTTTTAGTAGACATTTAACTATAAATATTTATAAAATATATTATAAAGCATATATTTGTATAGTTTATCTTAAATTTATAAAAGTAGACAAATTTTAAAATAATAAACAATCACTATAAATAATAAATAAGTATAATTAAAAAGATTTTTGTCTTAAGATTTCTTCCAATTCGCCATTCTCGCATTTATCAATAATATTTCTTAAAATTTTCTCACCATTTCCATATTTACTTCTTTGATCATCAGAAAATATACTGCAAATCTTTTTGCATAATTCCCAATAAGTTTCCCATGATTTTGTGCGTTTATTAATAGAATTCATAACTGGATTATCATTGGAAACACATTTTTTATTATCGTTTTGATAATACTCATCTGAAGAAATAACGCTAGACATTCTAATACTACGAGTTATCATTTTTTGTGAATCGTTTGCTTCATTGATTCTTATAGTTTCTGCGTATTCCAAATTTTCCATATTATAACACTCAAATAAACTCTTCAACGACCATCTACTATTTATAAATCTCTTTAGACTAGGTTCCAATAACTCCATTTTAAACTGATGAATACACGGCAATCCTATCCAAAGGTGTCCATAACATGTATTACATATTTCACCATTATTATTCCTATTATTCGTTATTTTATTCGATTCCATTTTTAGTAGATTAAAAAAGTTGTATGCATATTGTGTAAGATATTTGTATATGTTAGGGTATGGTACTACATGTCCTATTGTCATTGTCTTATAATGTTCATTTAATCTTTTATCGATTGTGTTTCTCCTTCGACTCATAACATCATACATATCATGTATAAATTCAGGGATCGATGTCTTCAAATTTGCAAACCCCTTCAATTTAGAGAAAAAAGATTCTCCCCTTCCTGTTGTTCTAAGTCCAAGATTTATTTTCGCTGGTTTGAGTTTGTCTATAAACTCCGTATAGTAGGGCAACCAATTTGTTTCAGCGTATGGGCGGACTTGATCAGAAAACCTACCAATATTTTCTAACACTTCTTCGTAAGTCCCTGAATCAAGAAGTAAAGTAACTTTATGTAATTCGTTTTTCTTTTCTTCTGTGGTTAACCCAAGTTTTCCTTTTGAAAATGCTCTCTCGAATGCTTTTTTAACATGATAGCGGCACAAACAAATAGAGGCATTATGGAAAAACTTAAGAATTATCTTTCGTTCCGAGAAATCCTTATCTATGTTGTAAGTTTGCACATTGCCAAACGAAACAAGGGAATTTATATGGAGGAATATGTGCTTTAATGTTTCAAAGGTTTCATCTTTTGCTAGAAACCATGTCATTATATCAGTATCTCCATTTCCATTAACTCCTAATATTATAAAAAAACTCCACTTTAAAACTATCATATTATAAGTTGCGTCCATTATTAAAACGTCTGAATAATATTGCCACAGTTTTTTATTCCGATCATCTAAATAAACTATACCTATTAAGTTATTTTTATTGTCATATATATTTACCAACACCTTGTCTTTATGAAGCTTATCTTTAAATTCGTCATAATTCTTTTGAAGTTCATCTTCTTTGAGTTGATTATGAATATCTTTATTCATGATTACAACTCCCAATTCTTTCGACAAGGTGTTAGATATACGGGAAAACGATGCGCCTGCCTTTCTATATTCGTGTATTTTCTTTAATATATCTTCTGAAAGCACTGGACGGTCTAGAGTAATACATGGATAGTCACAGTGTAAAACAATTTCTTTTATTTCTAAATGAGAGCCAACAGCAGAAATTCTGATAATAAATGGACAATTAGTCTTTTTTGTCTTTGTATTTCTTTTCTTTGTTATTTTCCGTGGATTGCCAATATAACGGGCAGTTGGAAATGTTATATTGACATTGCCTTGCGGGAGAATCACATCAGTATGTAAAAGGCTCGATACATCGCTGTCTGGTGTCAATAAATATTCGTTATTATCGTAGAAAGGTTTTAAAGAGGTCATGTTGCTGTTTTTGGCTCGTTTTCTTTGTTTTCCAAACTCGCACTCGAAAGTAATGCTATAATATTCGAGTTGCCCTTGTTGTACCAGATCAGAGGTGATACTTTTCGGTACTTTGTCCCCAAAGGCGAGAATTTTCTTACTGTTGCGTTTTTTCAACCGTAAACCTGTACGATCTTGATAACAATCAACTTTGTCCATTAATATGTTAAAAGAAGAAAAGCTCGCACCTACATACAGGTCAAAGACGTCGTTCATGTTCTTTGATCTTTAGTGTTTTCAAGAATTTAAAATTTTAAAAACACATCCCGCTCTTGGCTTAAATAGCAATGATGGGTACAAACGATACATCTAAAACAACTCGGCAAACACAGAAGAAAGAATTGCGAAAAAGCGAGATCCATTACTTTATTTACTTGGAAATTTTCGTGCATATAGACATCGCCTATCAGGGATGCCCTCTCGATTCAGTCACGGAGTATCAAATCATAGTCCATCCTTTGACAACAACTTCAATGACCATCATAAAGACACTAGAGAAAGCTCGGATCACTATGAAGACAAAGATGGCAATTTATAAGATAAAATCGTGTTTGTTACTTGGATTTAAAATGAAATAAAAGAAAGTCAAACTAGGACACCCAATAATTACAATTAAATAGAAAACTTAGGGAATAAGGAGGCATTGACTATACTGTGCGGATTTATGAATTACGGGGCGAAATAAGAATACTATGAATAAATAAAGTAGGGTTATATAAGAAATAAAGGAATAATCTGATCAAGAGATATACATGATAATTAATTGTTATTTTATTTTCTCTACAAATGTCTATTTATTATCTGTTTGATTTATAACTTATTATTATATATAATTAGCTAAATTTTAATATTATTTCTATTGATTCATTTTGGTAGATTAAATGTTCAAGTCAATGAACCAAGTAAACCAGTTTAAATAATTTACTGAAAAACGATTTTACGAGAAAATAAAATAACAATTAATTATCATGTATATCTCTTGATCAGATTATTCCTTTATTTCTTATATAACCCTGCTTTATTTATTCATAGTATTCTTATTTCGCCCCGTAATTCATAAATCCGCACAGTATAGTCAATGCCTCCTTATTCCCTAAGTTTTCTATTTAATTGTAATTATTGGGTGTCCTAGTTTGACTTTCTTTTATTTCATTTTAAATCCAAGTAACAAACACGATTTTATCTTATAAATTGCCATCTTTGTCTTCATAGTGATCCGAGCTTTCTCTAGTGTCTTTATGATGGTCATTGAAGTTGTTGTAAATAGGCCTGGTCATTTATTTTCGTGTGTTCGTGGTGTAGTAGAATGGTTAGGAAGTTTGGAACTCCCGGCTTCTGAAATATCCCAAGACTATCTTTTTAACAATGTGATAACTAGATTGGATGAGTCTCGATTTGTATAGGAGCTTGTTGTAGTCGTAGTCTTTTCAGTTTCTTTCTAAGATTTAAAATTTTAAAAACATAAATGACGTCTCCAGCCCCAACATACAACGCGAATAATTCAACAACATTACACTTCTATATATACCTAACTAGCTTTACTAGTTTGTTTTAAATTATTTTAACCAACCCTGCTCAAATACCGTTTTTAAATTCATAAAATACACAGTATCTCGAGATAGAGAAATATTCCACGATCAAAAATTTAAGAGAATGTGTTTAAACACATAACAAATAACATATATCTTATTAATCAAATCCAGAGGCTCCAAATTTGCGTGCACGGAGAAACAACGAATATATTTCCATTTAAAATTTTACTTTTCAAAAAATATAATACTATTTATAGGACGTGTATGATCTTTTTAAATATATGATGGGTTTATACAATAGAATTATACAATATGGTGGACTTTTGATCAAAAATAGGGGTTTGAGTAAAATTCCAAAATCTTATATTGACACTAAAACATGCGCAATATAACTAGAAAATGACAATAAAGTGTTATTAAATAATATTTAAGCTAAAATTAAAGATTTTAAGTCAAAAAATGTGTCACTTTTTTCCAGATTCCTTCGGAAAGTCTTCGTACCTGAAGAGGCAGAGCGAGTAAAAATTCTTGAAGAAGCCCACAAAATACACCAAGGAATAAACCGCACAAGGAAGCGAGTAGAAAATTATTTCTGGTGGCCCAACTATGGGAACGACGTCATTGATTTCGTCAGTAAATGCAATGTCTGCCGGAAATCGGCAAGAACAAAAGTGACACGTGAGACTCCAATGACCCCAATTGAATTACCAAAAGGGCCGTGGCAGAAACTTGCAGTAGATATAAAGGGTCCGCTTTCTATTGGACCATACAAAAACCTACTGGTAATCATGGATTACTACAGTAAGTGGCCCGAAGTAATCGGAGTAAATGAAATAACAAGTAGGATACTAGAGACCCGACTGTTAAAACTATTCAGGAGATTTGGAATCCCTAATGAGATAGTAACTGACAACGGCACTCAGTTTGTCAGTAAAGAGTTTAAAAATTTTTTAGCGGAGTTAGGTATTAAAAGGATACCAATACCGGTTTACAACCCTCAACAAAATGGGTTAATTGAGAGATTTAACCGAGTACTCGCAGAGAAATTGGCGGAAGCCCACGAGAACAAATGGCCTATCGAGAAGACGATAGAGGACACGTTGTTCAACTACCGAGCGACCCCACATTCAACAACGAACAAATCTCCATTTGAAGCCTTATTTGGAAGGCCAATGAGAGACAGGTTGTCACTCCTCGCACCAAGGAGGGGAGAGGAAGTTGAAGAAAATAGTAAAGAGGAAAATGAAACTGAGGAGGTCATAGAGATTACTCCTACAGTACGAGCGCAGGAATGTTTAGTGCTCAGTGACAAAGAGATGAGTCCATCGAATAACGCACCAAGTAAGTGCAGTACAGAGATGGCAAAGGAAACGAAGGCCTACAACAATCAGGAATTTGTTAGTAATGGCCGAGAAAAAAGAGTTAAAACCACCAGTATTAACAAAACTGAGTCCCCCGAACAGGGTTGAATTGAAAAATGCCACAAATTTTCTGTTTTGATTGCCCCAGAAAATAGCCATGCTCAGAAAAATTTTTTTTTAAAAAACAACAAATTATTTTTCGGGCAAAAATTTTATGGAAAAACGCTTCCAAAAATTTTTTCCCCCAAAAAATTAATATTTTTTTCCATTCTCAAAAAAAAAATTTCGAACACGAAAAAAAATTTTTTGACCAAAAACACGTTTTTATCATTTTTTTCAACATTTTTGAAAAAAAAAATTTTTTGAATTTTCAAGGGGGTGCATCAGGGAAATTTTCAAAAAAGTTGAAGTTCAAAAACACAAAAAATGTTGAGAATTTTTTTTGGAAATTTTTTTAACACATGTATTTTCAAGAGATCTACAAAAACAAACTTTTAAAAAATTTTGAAAATATTATGATCGATTTAATATTAAAAATTAAATAATGGTGTATTATACCCCTATTCCTGAGGTATCAATACAGCGAATATTTTTCKGAATTTTTTTTTCAAAAATGCTTTTTCTTTGAGATCATGCTTTTACAAGGTTCTAAAAAAATTTTTGAAAAAAATTTCGGGTTTATTTAGTAAAATTTTTGAGGTGACTTTTTAACCAAAAATATAAAATTTCAAAAATGTTTAAAAAATGATAAAAACGTGTTTTTGGGCAATAAAAAAGTTTTGTTGGGTTCAAAAAATTTTTTTTGATAATGGAAAATAATACTAATTTTCTGAGATAAAAAATGTTAGATAATATTTTTCCATAAATTTATTGCCTGAAAAACAAATTTGCTGTTTTCAAAAATTTTTTTCTGAGCATGGTTATTTTCTGGGACAATCAAAACGCCAAATTTGTGCTATTTTTCAATTTTGTGGCATTTTTCCATTTTTGTGGCATTTTTCAAATTTTTGTGGCATTTTTCAATTGAGCCCCCAAACAGAGACAGCGATTTTCACCTACCCAGAATATGGAGTTATTGATAGGGCCCATGTCCAACGGAAACAGGCAGTAATGAAACGGAACCACGATCGTCGAAAAGCCGCTTCCAGGAAAAATATTAAGGCTGGCGACACCGTTTACATGAAAATGAAGCCTGGTAAATACAGAGGCCCTATCACAGTAAAGACGACTAGCAAATCATCAGTCGTGGGTGAAAATAATCAACGCTGGCCCCGGAACAGAATTGGAAGGGTAAAAACCCCGGGGAGAAGAAGCTTAAGACGGGAGGTGTAGAGCGCTACAGTTGGCTATACTTAGTCAACTGGTAAGCCTCTGATTTTAAATAAATTAACTTTTTAAATATTATAAAAGATCAAGATAACCCTCAATCTTCTATAGTTACCCTTCGAGGATCCACTCCCGTTGGATGCAAACGGTCCTTGGTCGATCAAATATATGGCTCTGGTAGTGGAGAGAATCCCCACACCGCCAGAATCGGAGAACGTAGGAGTCGAGAAGCAGAAACTCGTGAAGGAAACCCCTCATGAGGAGACTGCTATTGTCACCTACACTCCACCAACCCCTGAAATTGATACCAAACAGGATATCGAAACTAAAGGGGACGGTTCTGACCTAGAGATAGTCCGATGGGAAAACTCCCTGGACATATCTATAGGAGAACCAGAACACCACGAACAGGACTCCACATTGGAATTCCTTCCTGTGGAAGACGAAGACGACTCTTTCATAGAATGGAAGGTGGGAGACAACCCACCCGGAACCATCTATGCAGACTCGTTGGTCCCAGAGGAAGAGGTCATACAGGCCATCCTACCCTGGGAAGAAGAGTCAGACCTCAAAAATGCCCTGTGGCAAAACGTCCAGGGTGTATTGAGGAATGACACTGCCGACTTCTCTAACCGAATTTGCGGAGCTAAGCGAGTGGCAATACATGCCACCCTTCGCAAGGCAGTATACCAGATCCTGAGAGAAAGAGAAAACTTTATCTCCTTGGCAGAAATGAACGCACTCTTGTACGTCATGTATGTCAAGGCAGGATGTGAGAAGAAGGTTAGCAAAGGTTTCAAAAGCGACACCCCCGACAGGTGGAGCAGAAAACTTAACCTTCTCACCGCCTTGCGCTGCAGAACAGTTAGTCCGGAAAAAGCCCGGAAACTTAAGAAGCAGTTCAAGGTAAGCACTCCGGCCGAGATATCCTCCGAAATTAGTAGGGTTAAGGATATCATGGCTAAGAAGAAGAAGTTGCAAAATGCAATCAGATTCAAAAAGTTGACGAGATTCCTCAACGAAGAAGCGGAGTGGTTCTCGAGATACAAGAAAACCAGGCGTCAAAACCTGGAATTCGTGGAGATCGAGGACAAAACGGAGCACATACAGTTCTGGAAAAACATCTGGGAGATCCCACAAGATGTGAATGTACAGAACTTGGAAGCAGCGATTGAGAAGTGCAAATTCGCAACTCATGATTCGCTGATAACTTCCAGCCCCATCTCGACCATCGAGGTAGAACGTGCACTATCGTGCACGTCCCCGTGGAAGGCCTGTGGGCCTGACGGGGTCTACCCGCACCTATATAAGGCGCTATCGACGATGACGGTCCGTATACTAGTCAGATTGTTCAATGAAATCTGGCTAGGATTAACTAGTCCTGAGCAATGGTTCACTACGGGGCGGACAATCCTCTTCTATAAAATGGCAGGTGAGAAATCCTCACCAAAGAACTTCAGGCCCATTACCATGTTGAACACGTGCTATAAACTGTTCACTTCCGTTTTGGAAGGTAGGATCATACAAACCCTAATACGCACTGGTAACTGGGATCCAGAGCAGCGCGCCCTCCTTAACAGGAGACGTGGTTGTCTGGACGCTCATCTGATGAACGAATTTGTTGTGAACACCTGCAGATCAATCACTCATGCGCCGCTAAACAGCGCGTATATTGATTTCTGCAAGGCGTATGATTCGGTAAGTCACAAAGCATTAATTAGAATGCTAGAAGTGACCACCCAATCCTCAACAAACAAACCCAATAGGTTAGTAGCCATTCTGCGGACACTCATGCCCATCTGGAGGACGTATATAACGAACTTCAAGGGCGAGAGTGAGCAGATAAACATTAAAAGAGGGATATTTCAGGGAGACAAAATGTCCCCGACCCTCTTTTGTGTGGCACTAACTGTGTTGAGAGCAAGCCAAAACAACGCGATGAAAATATCAACGCTGGTCGATGAAGTCACTGTGGACAAAATATGTTACATGGATGACATCAAACTGTTTGACTCGTCATTACACCGATTTGGCCGTAAAGTTAGCGAAATTCGCAAACTGGCCAAACTAGTCGGCTTGTTCATTAACAATGCCAAAAGCTGTATCGTTACGAATAAAACTGAGAAAGAAAAAAAACTCTACCCAGGGCGTTAGTGATTTCCCGATGGTGACTGTAATCCATGAGTACAAATACCTTGGGTTCAAGCAGCACTGGAACAACACAATGACTACAAAGAGGCGAAGACGAGAATTAAAAAGATCGTCTTCTCACCTCTGACTCTCATCAACATAGTCAATGTGGGAAAACTCATGTTGGTGTATGCTGCCCCTCTGATCAGATTCGTAGGCCAATGTCTACGATTCACGGACACCGAACTGGAGGATCTTACAAGATTCGCTAGAGTCCAGGTCAAGAGGGCCAACAGGATCCCATGGAAGATCTCAAACGGGAGAGTCCATGCCAGGCCGGAGGTAGGTGGTTTTGGATTGCCAAACTTCAAACACGAATACTGGCTAGAAATACTAGCAGTCTCCAAATATCTGAAAGGATGCAAATTGTATGAAGTGTCAAGTGAAGGCAACAGTCGTTTCATCAGGTGCAGTCTCGCTGAAAACATTGTGAGAGCTCAAGAATGGTTAATCAAACGTCGACCAGAGATGAAGGCAACAAAGGTGGATATAGTGGGTCGTATCCAGCAAGAAGCGGAAAGAATTCAGCAACTAACTGGACGAAACACATCCATGTTGCGTGTCGACGAGGAAAGAGCGGTAATGCGCGAACTCTTCGAACACCAACACCTTTTAAAGTGGAATGCCACAAAACTCCCATCTGGCTTCAATAGAGCCAGAATGAGAGACTTTGTCAACCACCAACTCACACACATCTGGCTTAAACAACCAGGTMTGTCTCGTAACGATTGCAAGAAAATCTTGCAGTTACAAGACGGAAAAGGAGACATCCGGACATGGGCAAAAGTCATAAACCGGGGCCTCTCCAACCTATGTCGGAAATGCCATTCCACATGGGAAACTGTCGGACATGTTCTGGGSGCATGTAAAAAAATTCCCTTTGCTCTCCTAAAGTCTCGGCATGATGGAGTCGTTTTGTAAATAGCAAACGAAGTCATCAGAAGAAGAGGCTTAGGTGACAAACTCAAGCTATCAGATATGGGTAGGAGAATCGAGAAAAACTCGGACTCCTTCCAACTGGTGCTAGACCAAAGGCTATGGGTTGAAGGTATGGAGGGTAAGCCACATTCCCTCCTTCCGGATATCATAGCAATAGTCCATGCATCCAGGCGGGTAGAATTGCTAGAAGTAGCAGTCCCCGCCGAGGATTTGATCAAATCTCGGGAAGAAGAGAAGTCCGAGAAATACCTGGACCTTATCCCTGTCCTTCGAAACCAGTACCCTGGTTTCGAGGTAAAGGTGAGAGCCTTCATTATTGGACAACTCTGAGTAATTTCCAAACGCTCCACACAAAGTCTAATTCACTTTTTAAAGTGGGCCTGCAAACAGCAGGTCACCTCCTGGGCAAACAACCACCTCACTGGGAAAATCCAAAATGTGGGGTTAAAAAGTTCCTTGGGGATCTACAGCTGGTTGGGATAGTTGAGATCGTACCAACGAAAGCATCGCATGAAGAAGATAAAAACCTATTTTATTAATTAATTAATCAATTATTTATCTTTTTAAAAATACAAAAAAGTTTGACAAAGATTGCATTGATTTTCAAATTTCTTAATTTTTATTTTCTCAAGGAAATTTCAAATTCATTTTCTCGCTTATTTCTTGCCCAGATTTACAATTTAAAGTTTCAAAACTAATTTTAAGGTCTATGAAAGAACATGTACCGGAAAGAGAACAAACAAAAACAGACAAAATGATAGAGCCCCAGCGCACATTTGATGCAGTTGACAAGGCAGTTTCACCCTATAATAACAATGAGATAGCTCTATAAAGACCTAGACTTCAACTTATGGTTCGTAATAATCAGCAAACATCAAATAACACTACCAGGATCAATGAATCAATAAGAGAAAAAATACACGAACAACCATAGGTTTTAAACATAGATGGGCATTCACCAGTCAATATTGACTAATTAGTCAATGTAATCCACTTTTTAACAAAAATTTTMRYMTTTTWWWTCTTCTTTTATTTTAATCGTTTCGTTTTTGTCATTTAATTCTCGAAATTCCATATTATTTGAATCTACTTTATAATTGAGCCTTGTTTTATTTCCTTCACTTAAATTAGGCTTTAACCCTCCTTCAGCTTCCCTACTTATTTTCATGTAATTCTTTATACCATTTTCAATTCCATCATCTTTATTTTTATCAATTATTAACTCGGCGTTGTCTTTGTTTTTGTTTAAGTCTTTATTATGATTGTAGAAAGAACCCTTTTTCTTATAACTCTTTTGGCAAATATAGCAATTATATAATTTTTGGTTGTAATGGGTACGTGTTGTATGGATAGCAAGTGCTTTACTAGTCAGTGCTTCAAACGAACAAAGTTAGCAATTCATAAGATTTAACTTTTTAAATTTTATTTTTTACAATAATATTGTGTATACTAAACTACACTGATTTATAACAACTCCAATCGATATTTACATATATATAAACACTGTGTAATCAGAAAATGGCTTATAAACAAAACAAAATTCTAAAACTATCAAATAATTAAAACGGAGGGGGAGTGTTTTAAAGCATATATCGAACTAAATATACTATAATCACAACAATAAAACTATAATATAGTTAAATAAACAATTTTAAAGGTAAAAAATGTGTCACTTTTTTCCAGATTCCTTCGTAAAGTGAAAAAGACTCACCTACACACATACTTATACACATCCTACAGAAGAAGTTCCCTCCACAGATGACCTCTCGTTTCAACCGCAAACTGGTAGGACTACGTCAGAATCAGTTTCATGACATCGAAGACTACCACAGCGCAATAAGCGAAGTAGTATTCAGATGGGCAGCAACTACAAGCGCCGCATTGGATGCGATGGAAGCCAAAAAGGAGTCCACATTTCTACAAGGACTTGCGCCAGAGACGTTAGACTTCATGGACCTGCAAGGAATATCAGGCATTTCTAACATCTATCAACGTATTCACAGTACAGAAAACAACTTAGAGGAGCGTATCAAGGAAGGAGAAAGACGAGACAACGTCTTCAGAGAACACAAAGCTCTTCGTGAAGGTCACAAAGGGAGAGAAGAGAAGTTTATAAAGACTCAGCCACATAACAAAGGCTACACCAACGGGAACACTCAAAGGAATAACAAGAGTCGCCACTACGGTAACCCAAAGGAAGGAGTCTGGTGCAACTACCACCACACAAACTCTCACTCTGACACCCAATGTAAGGCCCAAAGCGAGACCAATAGATATAACCGCCAGACGGACAACCGAGCGGTTACAAATGTATTTGCCTCAAAAAGTGTGAAATTGCCTCAAAATCTTGTGTGTGCCTCATTTGTGATGTGGCCTCAAAATAAAAAAATTTTTAATGGCATACAGGGGTTAAAATTATGAAAAGAATACTTGTTGGAATGCAGTAGGGTTTAAATCGGCATGTTTTTAAATGTTAACATGTTCTATATGTCTGGTTAATCTATAAAACCTCATTATTTTTGGGTGAAGAACCGATTTTTTCAAAATGTTGAAATAAGACTTCTAATTTATTTTAAACGTTGTATTGAGCAATCTGAGCGATCTTTGTTTGAGAAACTTTTCTAGAAAAACTCCGATTTTGATATTTATTCTACGTTACATGGAAAAATTGAATTTCGGAAAATTTTCATTACATAACACATAAATTTATTTTATATTACTTTGAAAACGTTTATGGCAAATTGTAGGATAGATATAGACAATATCTAAAAGAAACGGAATTTTAAAGGATTGGGGTATATTTTAAAGTCGTATGAGGCACACACAAGATTTTGAGGCAAACACACATTTTTGAGGCAATTTACACACTTTTGAGGCAGATTCAATTGTAGCCAAATATTACCCAAAACGAACTTTGGTTATTTAAAAATACAAATATCGATTTTATATATATCTAAACCAAGTTTATCTTATAAAATTTTATATAAATAAAAAAATTCATCTGGGTGGTATCGAAACGATATCCGGTTTTCTTGAACTATTCGATATTCGAAACCTTTCGGTTAACCGCTTTATAAAGGAAATCTTGATATCACAAAAACCGAGAACCGTTTGCTATAAAAATATCCGTTTTCCGGATTTTTCGGTTAACCGTTTTGCGAACACTAGTCACAAATTTCTTACGTCTTGGTGATCTTTTGTATTCTCTTGGCATTGTTGACATAAAAATGAACCTGTACTGGTTTTTATGTTTATGTTCGCCATGAGGTGAAGGTATTTATTTTCACATTATAGTATACGGGCGGGCAGGAATGAAGAAGGCCTCAAACCATTGAAGAAGTAATATGTCACTCATTATGAAAAATTAGATTTCTTTATTGCAAATATCGCCGCAATTAGTTATGTTGTTTCTCATCAAATTTTAACATAGATTTGGGGCTCGGTTTTTGATTTAATTGTTTTACCAAAAAAATTACATTTATTTGTTACCATTTTTCGATTTTCAAATTTTAAATGAAGAAATTCCGAAAATTCGCGGCTGGAATTTTGTTTCCCACACTTTCTTCCATTTCCCACACTTTCTTCCAATTCCCACACTTTCTTCCGATTCCCACACTATCTTCCATWYYAGCATGATTGCTGGTGGTTTTATGGTGTTTCACACATCCCAACCGATGTATGGCGATATTTCTCAGAGATTGAGACTATTTAGAATGGTTAATACGAAAATCCACGCTATATTCTTGAATATTACAAGCAATTTTCCAATTTTAAAAATTTTAAAATTTCAGGAAATTAATGCATATTATTGTGTAAAATCGACTTCCCAGCTTTCATAAATTAATTTATTCGGAATAATGTTCAAAAATTATATTTAAAATTCAAAATTATTTATTCACATAGGCCCTATTTAACGATAAAAATCAACCTAAAAGTCACAATAATTTAAATATGTAGTTAGCTATTCATCCGTGAAATTATGCTTATTCTTATTCATTAAACAGCTAATATTCAAAATTGGCTAATATAAATAGGGCTCACTTAAATATTCCCACAAAAACTTAAATTTTCCCACAAGTTTTAAAATTTCCCACAAATCTTAAATTTTCCCACAAGTTTTAAAAATCGCCACAGGTTTTAAAATTTCCCACATATCTTTAAAATTTCCCACAAGTTCTGCAAACTTACCACAAAATATCAGCATTTAAATTTGGGATCATCGCTTGGTTTATTCTTTGACAACAAGTCTAAGTAGGTTATTTATAGCTTRWATKTATTTACGATGATAATATTTAGGTGATTTTTTGAACTGCCATACTATTTATATCCAAGATTCCTTTTTCATCCAATATATAGACCAAAAACCGTCATATTAATGTAAATCTATGCACAACGCAACAATATAATATTTATTGGCGCTTAACAAAGCATATAAATAATATATACTAATAAATATGTAATTGTAACCTTGGGAGTGTTTAAATATTTGTGGCAATTTTTAAGATTTGTGGGAGATTTTAAAATTTGTGGATATTTTTAAAACTTGCGGCAAATTTTAAGTTTTCGTGGAAAGTTTTAATATAACCAGGTTTAGAAGCCTTGAATTGAATAAGGATTTCATTTATGTAACTTTTTTAAATTTATAAAAATTGTTGAAACTTATTTTTTGTTATAATTACTTATAATTGTTCTAGAACCCAAAATATCCTTCTATAAATAATATCTCTCTATTGGTTATATTTTTCTATCAGATAATAGGTTTGGATTGAAGTTTGTCGGAATGGAATCACGACAGTTTACTTAATTACTTTTCGTCCAATGCACCACATGGAGGTTCGAGAAAAATGTAAATTCTAGTATAAAAATATTTAATAAAATCTTATAAATATTTATTGTATTATAAATGCATAAAGCACTATAAAATTGAAGAATTTGGATGCATAAATTACATATTTTGTGCAAAAATTAAATACCCTACCTATGACTTTCAAAATTTTATGTAATTTTGTTATAATTCTAATTATTATGCAACCAAAAACAAAAAATTTAACTCTATTGACAATAAAATTCTTAATTATTTAATTTTTTTGTAAATGACTAGAAAATTCTTCAAATCATCATCCAAAAGTTGCAACAATTGATAAACAGCATCTATTTTCCCAGGCTCGTCTTCTGTAGCATCCCCCTGTATTTCTTGTGTTTCTAAGAGACTAAATAGTTTATAAAATTTTCCTTTTATAAAATCAATTTGTTCCTTTGCAAAAGTGTCAGTATTTAGAATTCGTTCTAGCAGTGGCTTATATTGTTCATCATTCTTTGTCATTTCTAAAGTGTTTAGTTCTGTAATAAAATTGAATATCATAAATAAAGGTAGTCCCAGTATAATATGTTGAAATTTGTTCATGAACATCAAAACAAGTTTGTTTTTCTTTTCACTCTGCCATTCTTTGAGATCATCGATTTCTATACGATTTTTAAGTATAAGAGTATATAGCCTTATTTCGAACGAGTTCATGAATGCGATAATGTGGGAAAATAACACCACATTTTGAGCTTTGTCTTTATATTCAGCTTTATACGTATCGTATAACCCTCTCAGTATCATACTTCGGATATTGTAGTCGCACAACTCAAGGATCAGCGGGTGATCCTCGGTTTAGTGGCCACATATTTCAAAAAATTAACATTTAAAAAAACTTTCCCATTAAGCACCTAACAATCAGGGCTAGGTTTATATTAATCATTTTCCATATTTCATAGGAAATAACTTTTTCTCAGAATAGGTTAATATGGGGCGAAAATGACTTATATCGGTTTTCAGCCGCTTTTAACGCTGACAATTTGTTTATTTTTTGAATATTTTGAACAGTAAACATCAATTGGCATTTTCAGTCTGTTTCTATAGCTAGAGGCCTAATTTATCGGAAAATTTAAGCACCGAAACCAAATTAAATTGAAAACTGAACCCAGGGCGTTGTTTATGAGATCGAGATCTACACATTAAGGTCATATAAATGCTTATTTGTTATATATTTAAAAAAGTTATTTCCTACAAAATACGCTGTGTCAAAGGCTCATCAATACCATCAGTGCGCTTATGTCGAACTGGCATACATATATGGTTAATTTAGGAGCAGGATGTGATAGAATAGACATAAAGCGCGGAATTTTCCAAGGAGATAAGATGTCTCCCACTCTTTTCTGCGTAGCGTTAACGATTTTGAAGACAATTAGGCTCCCGGATATGAACAACGAGGAAAGTCCTAACTGGTCACACAAAATCTGCTACATGGATGACATAAAGATATTTGGGAGCTCAATCTCAGCCTTGGACAACAAGGTCACCGCGATTCGTAAACTAAGCTCTTTAATAGGCCTCGATATAAACGATAGCAAAAGCGGACTCGTGACCGACGCCAAGAGAGAGCGCATAGCCCTCACAAACTCTTTACGAACATTTCCTCTGATCAGAGAAAACAGTGGGAATGCCTACAAATGGCCAGGCTTTAAACAAGTGTGGATAAATGGCAACACCACCAAAGAAGACATAACTAAAGAGGCAGTAAGGAGACTCAGAAAAATAATTGGGTCCACACTGACCTTAGTTAACATAGGGAAACAGATTTCTATATCCGTAGTGCCCCTCATCAGATACGTGTCACAGGCTGACAATGGCATGAAATATCCGCTCCAGTTACAACACTACTGTTTAAAATAAACATTATGGTCTATGTTTGTTTTATTTTTCTTTTGTATTTACTTATTAACCTCTACAATTCCATAATTTTCTATCATGAAGTGTTAAATCTTTTTATGGAATCTCTCAATCGATCCGTTTACTGAAATGTCTGACATGCTCTCATTCAAGTCCTCTTTTTCTTTTTCTTCTTCTTTTTCTGCTTTAGCTTTGGCTTTTTTCTCAGCTTTAAGTTTATTTATTCGTTCTTTAACATCCTTTTTTATTTGATCG
>JASNJN010003449.1:0-13138 GCA_030180075.1 Mikrocytos mackini
CACCAAGGGCTTAGTCAAATCCTGAAAACATCATTTGTAAACGGGAACGACAAAACCCAGAGGTTGTACAATACAATCACAAAGCTAATGTCAAAGTGGCATACATTTGTCGAGAACCTCGAAGGTCAATCGCCAAAGATTGACATCAAACGCGGAATCTTCCAAGGAGACAAGATGGCACCAACCTTGTTCTGCATAGCCTTAACTATATTAAGGACAAAACCGGAACCAACTCCCACCGATGGAGATAGTCCGAAGTGGTCACACAAAGTGTGTTACATGGACGACATTAAAATCTTCGGGAGTTCCGTTGCTGCACTCGATAATAGAGTCAGCTCCATTCGTAAACTCGCTGAAGTCGTAGGACTAGAGATAAACAATGGAAAAGCGGACTTGTAACCGATGCAAGCAGGGGGAGAATTAGATTCACTGATTCACTCAGGAATTTCCCCCTCATATCGGACAAGTCTAAAAACCAATACAAATACCTGGGATTTAAGCAGGTCTGGGTAAATGGTACTACAACCAAAGACGAGATAGAGCACGAAGCCATTAGAAGGATACGCAAAATAGCGAGATCCAGGCTAACGCTCGTGAATATCGGGAAATAGATACGAATAAGTGTCGCTCCCCTCATTCGATACATATCTTAAGCCGTTGGATGGAAAGTATCAAAACTTTCCCGGCTGAACAGATTGACACGGTGCCTGTTAAAGCGTAGAGGGTTAAGCCCATACCTCATAACAAATGCCCGATTATATGTCGATCCAACCAAAGGGGGATTCGGTCTCACTAACTTCATAGAAGAGGACTATATGGCCATATGTTCCACGCTGCTGTATATAGCCGAATCAGCCGAGGAAGAAGCCACGAATCCCATTGAAGAACAAACCGCCTCCACGATGATCGTGACAGAACAGAGGATGATCGAGCATGTGTTACACAATGCAACAGATCCAATCCCGATTCCCTCAGATCATATGGCTTTGATCTGTTGCATTGTGTAACACATGCTCGATCATCCTCTGTTCTGTCACGATCATCGTGGAGGCGGTTTGTTCTTCAATGGGAATCGTGGCTTCTTCCTCGGCTGATTCGGCTATATACCGCGGCGTGGAACATATGGCCATATAGTCCTCTTCTATGAAGTTGGGGAGACCGAATACCCCTTTGGTTGGATCGACATATAATCGGGCATTTGTTATGAGGTATGGGATTAACCCTCTACGCTTTAACAGGCACCGTGTCAGTCTGTTCAGCCGGGAAAGTTCTGATACTTTCCATTCAACGGCTTGAGATATGTATCGAATAAGGGGAGCGACACTTATTCGTATCTGTTTCCCGATATTCACGAGCGTTAGCCTGGATCTCGCTATTTTGCGGATCCTTCTAATGGCTTCGTGCTCTATCTCGTCTTTGGTTGTAGTACTATTTACCCAGACCTGCTTAAATCCCAGGTATTTGTATGGGTTTTTAGACTTTTCCGATATGAGGGGGAAATTCCTGAGTGAGTCAGTGAATCTAATTCTCCCCCTACTTGCATCGGTTACAAGTCCGCTTTTTCCATTGTTTATCTCGAGTCCTACGACTTCAGCGAGTTTACGAATGGAGCTGACTCTGTTATCGAGTGCAGCGACGGAGCTCCCGAAGATTTTAATGTCGTCCATGTAACACACTTTGTGTGACCACTTCGGACTATCTCCATTGGTGGGAGTTGGTTCCGGTTTTGTCCTTAATATAGTTAAGGCTATGCAGAACAAGGTTGGTGACATCTTGTCTCCTTGGAAAATTCCGCGTTTGATGTCAATCTTTGACGATTGACCTTCGAGGTTCACCACAAATGTATGCCACTTTGACATTAGCTTTGTGATTGTATTATACAACCTCTGGGTTTTGTCGTTCCCGTTTACAAATAATGTTTTCAGGATTTGACTAAGCCCTTGGTGACTTACAGAGTCGTAGGCTTTTTGGAAGTCAATATAGGCGATGTGAATCGCCTTTCTAAAGATCTTCCGATATTTCTGCACGATGTTTTCACTTATTAAGTGAGCATCAAAGCAGCCTCGTTTAAACTTCCGGTTTGCCACTTGATCTTTATCCCAATTGTTGGATTGGATCTTGGCTCGAATTATTCGAGATTCCACTATGGTGGTAAACACCTTGTATAGTGAGTTGACCATTGTGATTGGCCTAAAGTTTTTGGGGTCCGTTACTGCTTTATCATTTTTATGAAAGAGTATGGTTCTTCCCCTTGTAAACCACTCCGGTGGTTCTTTTTTCCCGTCCCAGATCTCATTGAAGAGTCTGGTTAGTATGGGAATTAGGGTGCCGCCGATTTTCCGTACCATATACATGTGTACACCATCGGGTCCTGGAGCTTTCCAGGGTTTGGCATTGAGCAAGGCTAGTGCAATGTCTTWGCATCTTACCTCTTTGTTGTGAGATTTTTTCTCGGTTGTCTTTATCCCGCTTTTGTCGATTGCTCTGTCGAGCTCAATCTGCGGACAGACTTTCTCCTTCTCCCATAAGCCCTTCCAGAACTTCAAATGTTCATCAGGATTGGGTGGAGATACATACTTCAGGTTGCCTGGTTTCGCTTGAGGAAACCTTCCGAACCTTTCGGTATCGTTATTCTCATTGAGAATTTTACGTTTCCAGTCCTTTGCCCTCTCGTACGTACCAATTTGTGCATTGGTTTCACGCAGCTTGGAGAGCAGCCTGGTTGCTTGGGCTTTGCCTTTTATTTTATAAAGGCTTTCTTTTTCCCTCTGCTTCTTAGGGCTTAGATTACTATCTATATATGCCTGCAGATCAGTGATTTTGCGTTTAATCTGTTCACGCTTGTTGGGTGTCCACTTCCGTTTCCGGTTCTGGACTGGGTTTCCACAGTATGTTACGTATAGTAACGCACTGACCTGTGTTAGTGTCACCGTTTTCGAACGGTCATTCAGGCACCGAGACACTGCTTTGATCCTTTCTTTAGGAACAGTTGCTCTGGCCTTAGGTATTACTCTTATTGGGAGTGTGCCTTTTTCCTCATCTTCAATGAGTTTGCACGCTTGTTCCCAGAGTTCCTGGGCTAGATCGTTGATGTCAACGTGTTCTAGTTCATCTTTGGCCTGTTTTGGCCTGATGACTATGTCGTTGTTTATCCTTTTATCGATCACCTTGTTTACATACACGATATTACGATCAGGATTTTCTCGACAATCGGGTGAGATCTTTGCCCGCTTTTGAGCAAGGCTTTTTGATCTACTAATTATTGCCCCTGTTCTGTAGGGATTAAGTTCCCTTTTATGAACATTTATGGGTTTAAATAAATCAGAATCGTTATACTTTTTAAAAGAATAAACATCTGGGATAATTAATTTATCATAATTATTTATTATTATTGCCTCAACCTCTCGGTTCACTTGCGGTCTTTCAAGTTTTTGATTTCGGCCACGATCTTCGCGAGGAGTTTTTCCATTTTCCTTGGAATATCTCCTGGGCCTTTGCTGTCTCATTGATCAGCTTCTCGCATGCATCGAGTCTTGATTTCAACTTTATGTTTAAATACATTATCGTTGTTTTTTATAGGAGTGTCTAACTCCTTCATTAACGAGTCTAACTCGTTTGGGTTTCCTCCTAAATGAGGTTTCTTTGTTGGGGTATCCTCGATCTKAGGCCCAAAAGGATTTCCCCTTTTAATGRGGGGCCTGAATGCAGGCTTTTGTCTTGCGGTCGGACCCGCTTTAAATGCTTCACTTAACGTGAGGGTTGTTTTAGCCCTTTCTGGGAACWYCCACTCTTTGGTTACGAAGTCAGGTATAAAAGTCCTGAGAAGTTTGTGGCCATGCATTGCTCTGAATGCTTCTTCGGCTCTGTCCGTGTACCATTCACGTTTGGTATTAATTGCCCTATAACCTAGGATCTCATTATCTGCCTCCTTAAAGTCGTCGTACCATACAGTTATGGCTACCTTGACTTGTTGTTGGAGGTCTTCCCAATCCCGGCTTTCGCTTTCGTGGAATACTCCAGCTATGATCCGGATTACTATGGGTGGGATTCCTCCTAATATGAGGTCACCTATCTCCCTTCCAAGGTTGAATGGATATCCAGCTTTGGGGAATTCAAAGAACTTCAATATTCTTTCTATTGCCCCTGCGCTGATGTCTCCAAACTTGTTCAGCATTAGGAAATCCTTTATATACGGTATAACCGCATTTTTTGGAAGATCCTTTTCATTAAACCAAAGTTTGGGGCTTGAAGCTATGCCTTGTCGAACTTTATGTTCAGCGGCTCTTGCTTCATCAACTCTACGAGCTAAGGATTTCTGGCCTTCGATGTCAGCTTTGATACGAATGAGTCCTCTTTKTCCTSAAGTGGGCTTRATCCCTGGATGATCTCTCTAGGTATCCGCACCTTAATTCTCTTGATATCATCCTTAATCAGGGCCTTTATCAATATCCCTTGTATTTGCTCTAAATCTGCCACTCTTGGCACTCTGGCTTTTCTCTTCTCACATTCCTTCATTAGCTGTTCCTTGGAGCCTCCCAACAGCTTTTTCTGCTGCTCCATCACTCTTTCAGCTAGTCTAGTTGCCAGATTGTCCTTGAGTTCGGACTCGACCTCCTGGGTCGTTAATCGCAACGCCCTTCCTATATCGGCCTTGGTTGCGCCCGTTAATGCACTTTTTGCAAGTTTCGTTATTTCCAAAGATGTCGCCATGTAATAAATCAAATCCCAATATTTTATAAGAATTTAAATATTTATTATTATCACTCAGTTCAGGATTAGCGAAGTAATCTAATAGCGTTTGTATGGCCCCTTGTATAACCACTATAAGGACATCTTAAATGCATTAAATAATTTTATTATATGTTTCATATCTATGTTTAGCAAACACAATATTGGTATATTGGTATATTCTGAGTTTATTGTAGTTAGATGCAAATACCATATTCATCGTATTGTATAAAATATAACTGTTCAGAAAATAAAATTTAAACTCGTATTATTTAACAAATTTCCCAAACTCAATCAATATAATCCTGTATAAGACATTACATCAATAAACCAATATACTAAAATTTTCCCAGTGATGTTCGCAAGAGCATAATAGCTTTTTAAAATAGCCTTTTTCAAAAGGCATAATATGCTTTTATCGCGATAATTCCGAAAAGCTACAGAGTTATCGCGATAAACCGGATTATACCTAAATTTATGCTTTATGTCGCGATAATATGTCGTCAAAAATCAAAAAAAGCTACAAAATCCCGGATTTTGCCCATTTTTGGCCGGCGGCATCGAGGGCATAATTTTGGACAAGGATTTATGTCCAAAATTATGCTCTGATTTTTTTGTTTTTTTAAACATGAAAAATAATTTTGAAAAATGGGCACAAGGTTTCTATGAGTTCAAAAATACATTTTCATTGAAAAATTTTTTTTTCCAAATTTTTGCAGTTTGCTCAAAATTTGGCATTTTTACTTTTTAAAATATGTCCATTATGTCCCGTTTTTATGGCCTATTTTGGCCAAAATAGCTTTTTTCGAAAAACGCCATTATGTCCATTTTGAAAAAGTGGGCATAATTGTAGCTTTTTGAGTGCGCCAAAAGTGGATTTTGGGTGAAAAATTTTGAAACTTTTTGAAAAAAAAAATTGCCGAGGGGGAAAAGTCCGTTATTTTTAGATTTCATGGTTTTTTTCTAACTCGTTAATAGTTCATTATTATCTAATCTATAATGAATAGACTTGTTAAACGTATTTTATAACTGGTTAAGAATGTAGATGTCTGTGTATGGATATTTCGATTTTCTGGAAAGTACAATTTGGTCAAATAATTTTTTGAACACTATATTAAATATACTATATGTATAAGCTATTTAAGTATATTCCAAGTGTGTTTTCTTTTTATAAAAATCCTAAGGTTGCATGTAGTCGCCACAAATGCTATTTTAATTTTTGAAAAGTTAAATTTTGAAAAATCGCCGAGATAGAAACCGTGCCCTGGGAAGCTGTGATTGTTATTGACAAGATATGTAGTCCGCAAGCATCATTTATACAACATATCCTATAATGTCGGTTTTCTAAAATTTTTAAAATAATCGTCATGTACAACTGGATCATATATGAACCGTCGAAAAAAAATTTTTAATGTTAAAAATCCAAAGTTAAAACTAGATTAAGCTTGATCAGAACGTTTTAAAACATAAATTAAATTTTCGTATTTAAATTCATTTAAAAATATTTACCCAATTCTTATTTAATAACAGTCTTATTTTCAAATTCTCTGCACTTATTCGGTTCTTTCTCCAATAACTTAGGTTTTTGGCTCTTGAAAACAATCGTTCTACTGGTCCGTTTGAAAATATATTACTCTTCATCTTTAAATATTCCGAATGTAATCTTGGAAACTGCTTTTTGTATTTACTCCAATAACTGTCTGCTTCTTGTGTACTTTTAACATTCTCATAATCTGTCATTTCATCTTTTATATTCAAACACGTAGTTTCATTACTCTGTGTGAATTCATTCTCCATGATTAGACTTATATCGACTTTGTTTTCTAGTTCGCTTTCTGCTTCCTCGTTTTATTCTTTGATTGAATCCTTTTTCGTGATAGTTTGCGGATTTTTATAAGCTCTTTGTAATCCGTTTTTAATGCATGTCTTGTCCAGTTTTGGATGTTCCTTGTATGCAGGGCAAAGGTACATGGATAAGTGAAGTAAGTACTTATGTTTGCCAAGTTTGAAAAATCTTTTCTCTATAATCGCGAGCAGGGGTGGGTTTAGGACATGTCCAAAACGTTTTGGACAGGACATGGTTTAAACCGGCTATAATTTTTTTTGCCACAAATTTTTAGTTTTACCACAAAAACTTTTTTCTCCCACAAAATTTTTTAAAAAATTTCAAAATATTTTGATTTTGATTAGTCTTTTAACCCTTTGCACCCGGATGCTATTAATCATTGTTTAAATCTTTAAAAAACGTTATGTGTGTTGCTTTAATACTAGATATGGATATAGTTCCTTGTTACGTTTGTGTTGTTTTTTCGCGCGTGTGGTTGTCTTTAATTTTTTTTGAAATTTAATTATGAAAAATCTAGATAGTGATTCTGAAAATTTTATAACTAACGACTCGGACTATAAACTACCTACTGATATGGAAGACTCCGTTGTCACACTTCCTTTGCCAGTTAGAAGGGTAAATGTTTCGTTGGATGAGAAATCTAATTACAAGGAGATTGTTCAACAAACCGTCTGTGAGGAGCAAATGAGTTGTTCAATGGAGGAAGATGAAGATAATACATACAAGAAAGTTGATACCAGAAGATATAACAATACAAACCAGTATACGCCCAGAGGAACTAAAGGCCCTGCATTTTCGCACATTCTGTGGCACTATGGTAAATATTCAACAACCAGCTATTCTCGTTCTCCTTGTGCGCACATCAATATAGCTATAAGAAACAGTATGGTCAGATTGGAAGACTTCAAAAGTATAGAACTAAAGAAAGAACATTTAATCGAAAATGAACACAACTTTATTGAGTATAAAGATCAAACCCTCAAGCTTCAGCCTAAAGAGAACATTAGTTACATGGATTATGATATAATTACAAATGATCATTTGTTTGATTTGTTTGTTATTGATAATAATAACCATAATAATGAGAATGATAGCCAAATTTATATGAAGACAGAATTAAGCGAAAACGAGATGTTTTACGAAAATTACATATCAAACCCGAGATTTTCTACGTTTTTCAACTGATTGGAAGATGATTCACAATGGAACTATATTCATAATGACAACTTGAAAGAAAGGATATTATTTGAAAATAAAAGAGTTGAATTTGATAGTAATAATAAAAATTACTATGAAACCTTTTTGAATAACGAAACTTTGGATGAAATAGTAAAGCATACCAATAAATATATCAATATCAAAAAACAAAAAACAAAAGACAAAGAGAATTCAAATATAAATAAACTATATGAAACTAATAAAAAAGAAATGAAAGTGTTTTTTGGTTTGATGATGTATATCGGTGTGGTAAAATTGCGTAAATTATCTGATTATTGGTCAACTGATGAATTATTTGGAAATTTTAAGGTTAGGGAGTATATGTGCCGTGATAGATTTTATGCTCTTTTAACCAATATACATTTTTGTGAGGAAATAGAGGGGGAAAATAAGAAATATAAAATTAACGAACTTATAACAAGAATGAACAACTTGTTTAGAAAGTATGTCATTTTAACCGAAGATCTTGTAATTGACGAATCGCTGGTGGCTTTTAAGGGGAGGTTGAGGTTTAGACAGTACATACCGTCAAAGGCTGCAAAGTTTGGAGTAAAACTTTATCGTATATCTTGTTCTAATGGGTATGTACTATCCAATAAAATGTATCAGGGTAAGGAAGAAACCTCTGATGATATGAATAGGCTTTCGTCAGAGAGGTTAGTGGAAGAACTGACTGTGGGGTTCGAAGAACAAGGCCATACATTGTATATGGATAATTTCTTCACTTCAATTCGATTGGCCGGAACTATGTTGTGCAAAGGAATAGATGTAGTAGGAACTTTACGGGCTCATCGAGTCGGAATTCCGCCATATCTTAAAAAGTTGGACCTAGCTAAAGGTGAACACATTGGAGTGGAAAATGAAGAAGGTGTTCGCGTCTATAAGTGGAAATCGACACGTGATGTTTACTATGTCTCCACTAAACATAATCTTAAAAGTTTTACGAAATTAAATTTTAGAAAAGAAGCATACACTATTCCTGATTGTATAAACGATTACAATCAGTTTAAGGGTGGAGTTGACTTAGGAGATCAGTTAAATTCATATAGTGGACATCTTCGCAAAACTGTTAAATGGTATAGAAAAGTTGCTTTTGAACTACTACTTGGGACTGCTGTATCCAACAGTTTTCTTATTCAGCAATCATTGCGCGGGAAAACTCGTCTGACAATGAACAATTACAGGAAACAATTGGCATATGACTTGTTAGGAACAAGCAATGTTTCCGAAAATTACAAAAAGGGCCATTTATTGGTAGTTGACACAAATTTAAAAGGAGTAAAGTACTGCAAATGTTGCTATAATAAGAATAAATCGAAGTTTTCAGCCGAATATGCTGCTAGACATAAAAAAATTGACATGTTATTATTGCAATAAGTGCTTACCTAAGTATTATTTATGTAAAAACTGTTTTAATGAGAAGCATAAATAAATAATCTAATAATATTATGATATTGTTATTAATAATTTTATAACGAGTAAATATATATGTCGCTTTTTCAATAATAGAGATTGGACTTACGAATATTCGTTTTGAAAACTTTGAATATTCGTCAAAAATCGGATTCTGGTAGTTGTTTTCCGTATATTTCAAGAATTTTTCGAATATTCGTTGATTTTTGATATGAAAAATTAAATTTTGGAATTAAATACAAATAATTTATGCAAAATTTAGTTTTAAAAATCAGAATGACGAAGTCAATATTGGAAATAAATTTATTTTGAAATTTTCAGTATATTAACACATTTCCAAATTTCGAAGATTTTTGGAATATTCTTACATTTTGCAAGTGTCCAATCTCTACTCACAAACATGGGAAAATATTTAAAGTCTGCTAAATAATTTTTATTGATCTTACATAATATTTTGAAAAATTGCCGGGTTGCTCACTTTGGTCAATGAGTTTGTTAACTGATGCGATGCATACAGCAATATTGACATCACATTGTTATATATGTCGATTTGTATATTAGACGTTATTGTTATTTACTGTTCATTTTTTAAAACATAGTAAATTTTATTACGAAGGCGTTTGTCGTGCTTATTCCATTGAGGTCTAATACTTTCTACTTATATTGACACCTAACCCATGTTTACAACCACAACAATACTGTGTATCCTGCTTTGTATATTGTATAASWAGAGTTTGCAATTAACCGTTWCGATMGCATATCAGGTATCGAATATTTTTGCGTCGGATACCGGAACTATTCGAATTGGTTAGATATAAATAATTACATTTTGCTTATCTGTAAAATAAGACATAAATATTGCCCAAAAACGAACTTTGGTTATTTAAAAATACAACTATCGGCTTTTTATATATCTAAATAAAATTTTCCTATAAGATTTTCTGGAAATAAAAAAATTCATCTGGGTGATGTCAAAATGATATCCGTTTTCCTGATCTATTCGATATTCGAAATCTTTCGGTTAACCGCTTTATAAAGGAAATCTTGAAATTACAAAAACCGTGAACCGTTTGCTATAAAAATATCCGTTTTCCGGATTTTCAGTTAACTGTTTTGCGAACATTAAGTATAAGCTTTATTTCCCGGAACATAGACGTTTTGTTTTACCAATCATATGATGTGGTTATTAATCATGTATTCTCTGTTCCCTGGAATTAATTATTGCTTAATGGGAACATTGGATAACAGTTCACATATAATATTTTACCACAGCATCCATATTACGGAGATTTTCACAATCCAATAATAAAAAATTATATGTCCGCAGTTATATTATGGGTTACTAAACAAAAGATATTATTGATTTTTTGTAAAATTAAAATTTTCTATTGAATAAAATACTTTTTATTTAACATATGAATTGGCAATAACATTAGTATATCTAACGATTATAACCTTAGTAAGTTATTCCTTGTTAAATCAGATATTTTTTATTTACCATTTTACTTGATCTTAGCACGTGACAGAGAAACGTAGCAAAAGTAAACCATTTTAAACAACCAACATCAAAATTATGTCCATATCATATGAGTTATGATTAGGGTTGTGCAAAATATTCCGTTTTTTACAAAATTTTATATGTTGTTTATCTTAAGCTACAAAATATAGAACAATTCAAATTTTTTGAAAATTTCGGAAGGGTCCAAAAATTTTATAGCATATTTTGCCACTTTAGGGAATATTTCACGACATTTGCGGAATATTTTAGGGCATTTTTGGTTATAAAATATGCATTTTGGCAAAATGGAATATTTTGCACAACCCTAGTTTTTTTTTTTAATTGACATATCGGTTATAATTACTTATAACTCGGTCATGCCTTTACCGAGACCACTCTCCCGCCCGGCTGCCACCGGGACACTCCTAACTCTTCACTCTTTGGCCGCACCAGCCACACTCTCTCTACAACTTGCTACAACTTGCTACAACCTGCTACAACCTGCTACAACCTGCTACAACCTGCTACAACCTGCTACAACCTGCTACAACCTGCTACAACTTCCCTGACCTACTACCCATTCTTTTTTCACACTCTTACTTCCGTTCGACGACATGCCTGCCACTCCTTATTTCCCATTCTTTTGAAGAAGTTCGTTTTCTTCCCTCCCTTATTGAGGCTTCTCTCGTATTCCAGCGATGGTAATCCCCCTTTCTCCCACGGCGGGGTGGGGTTACCTGATACGAACCACCGATAAATGTTGAGAGACCCCTTGAGATTGACCCTAATTAATTTTGCTATGTGTATTCCCTTTTGATACAATGTATGCATCACCTTCTTAGGTATAACCAGTCTTCTGAATGTATTCAAACATTTCATCGACTGTTGTGAGATAACTCCCAATTGGCCTATTACGAACCCGAGTGTCTTCACCTGATACCCTTTATACTGTTCCTTGAGCCTGGCTCCAAGCCTCTTGTATTTTTCACTTTTCTCGATCTCTTTATGTTCTATGAGATCTTCGGCAGAGACCCCGACTTCCAGGGCAGTGATCCTTCGCTTGTCGTGGTCTATGCACATTATATCTAGCATCTGGGTTGTTCTCTCCTTTCCCTTAAAGATCGCAACCCATTGGTCCAAGACAATGTCGAACTTCTCGCTACTTCTTGAACTCCGCTTGCCCGCGTCGCTTAGTGATAGCTTCTGTCCAAGTTTTCGTGTTCCTATTACCTCGTTGGCAATCATGTGTACCACAGAGTCGTGCCTTCCTTTAAGGAGTGAGAACAGTATTGCATTACATCCTCCTAGTGTGTAGCCGACAGTCTCTGGGGGAGCATTGTAACGTCTGCAACTGTTAGAGTCTAGTACTCCGGTTGTTTTCAGCCAACTCTTATGTTTTCCTATTCCGTCTTGAAGGAGCAGAATGTTCTTGACGTCTCCTCTGGACAGACCGGGTTTTTTCAACCATATATGGCTGTACGAGCAACATTGTGCTGCTTCTTTTCTCGCCCGGTTAAACCCAGAGTGAAACTTCGCAGTGTACCATTTGTCCAAGTAGGATTTCTGGAATGCCTGCTTTAAGAGTTTCTTCTCTTCGCTTTCTGTCTCAGACTAGAGTTCCCAAAATTCTCGAACCTAAAATTTATCGAGAATCGAGAAACGGATTTATGGCCATATTTCCCGGGAAATGAGAACAAATTCTAGAAATTCTCGAAAATTTTCGAGAATTTTAGACGTAAAAAGTCCAGTTCCCGGGATTCGAGAAATCGATTCCCGGGAATTGGGAACTCTAGTCTCAGACGACCAGTCCTCTTTTCCTTCAAATTGGAATCTTCTCCTACTATCTTTGAGTCTTCCGAGTATAAGTTTCGGGTTCCCAGGAGAGAGTTCTATTATTAGGGCAACCAACAATAGCAGCTATAAAATAGCATTATTAGCACTTATAAAATCGAGTTTTGATATAAAATAAGCATTTATAATCACTGTTTAATTCACCAAATAAATCATTTTAATATTAATTTATATATTAAATATTTTGTTGAATTGAAACTCTAGGATGATCTGAAATAAGTTTCGATATTATTTCGAATATCCAAACAATTTAATCGATATATACGAAGTTTAAAATGATAMTTCTCTTAAGTATCATTTTAAACTTCGATATATACGAAGTTTAAAATGATACTTAAGAGAATTCCCTCTCTTTTATTTCAGACGACAAATATTTATTGTGTATTTAAATATTTTCATTGAATTCAGTTCATAAAAATATAATTAATATGAATAATTTTATTAATTATTAAATTCCACCTATCAAGATCACTCTTGTTTTGGATATATACAGTTTATACCAGAGGTGTCAAAATTTCGTTCCGATTCCGACCGATTCCGACATCGGGTAGGTCGGAAAATGTTTTTCTTCCGAATGGTTGATT
>JASNJN010003540.1:0-10773 GCA_030180075.1 Mikrocytos mackini
GACTTATTATTCTGATACATTATTAATGGACAGTACTTTTGGGTTATTAAAAAACAAATGGAGTTTTTTTCAAATCATAGGAATAAATGGTGAAGGTCATAGCGAGTTATTATTGAGTTTTTTTTCAGCTGATGAAACTTATAAYTAGGGCAACCCATTTATTGCGCAATAAAAWTGCAWTATTTGCACTAACSTTTTTTYATTTTTGTACATAATTTGCAGTAAAAACTGGTTGAATAATCACATTATCAAACCACTAAATTCATTATTTTCTATAAAAATTAACTATAGATATTTTATATAACGTTTATATTGTGTAGAGTTTCCATTTCCGAGTTTTTAATTTATCGTGAATTGATCATGTATTTTAAAATCTATTTTCCAAAGAAGAGGGCGAATTTATCGAGAAATTTTATGTATAAAATTCCAATTCCTAGGAATTAAAATTTTTTTTCGTTGATCTGTTCAATAACATAAACATTCCGATTTGATATAAATGTCAACGAGATAATATAACACAAAATGCTGGGCCACAAGATAAAAGCTAATGAAACAGAAAAACATATCGAGAGACACCAGAACAGCTTCTAATATATTCATATCAAAATAGTATTGGTGAAAGGCGACTGAAAAGCGCCCTGACATTTCTTCTTGATATAATAGCGATTGCTCATGTTAGAAATATATTTAACTGTTGGCAATGTAAGGATCCAGTATGGGGGCGACCAAAGATGTAAATATAAAATAAAAATAAATATTTAGAAGTTGTGTAATCCTAGATCAGATTTAGGGTTTCCATTAGGACTTTCAAAATTACCCAGTTGAGTTGCTTGCAGTGTCATCAATTATTTTGAAAAACCACTCGGTTCAATCTATTTAGTATAACAAAAGTTATTTTTCATATTAATGACTATATAATCAGGGCTATACATAAAAGAAAATTAATATTAATATTTTATTAAATAAAACCCAAGAAAATATTTGAAATATGCATAGTTTTTACGGGTTTAAGCACCTGATTAAAACCGATGGATAATACTGAGGTTTGAATGGGGTTACGTTAATTTTTACCCGGAATTCGAGGTAGCTTAAATGCTTTTTTAATTATAATATTTGGGATATGTATCGACATGTGAAAATTTATCCAGATGGCCTAAATTGCAAAATAGCATACGAAAAGAAATTTCAGGAAATTTAAAATGTCAAAAATCATAAAATCCAAAGATAACAATTTTTTTGGAAATTACTTTTCATGAAAGATAATAATTTCCTCGAAATTTCTCCACATTCTGTTAAATATACACAACATTATAGAAAATGCTCCAGAATTTATTAGAAATAATTTTTTTTTAAATTTTGATTTTATACTGAAAATGTGTTGAGTAAACTTGTATAAACTGGTTTAAACCTGTTTATACCCAAATGGGAGATATTATTATAGTTTTGTACACTTTATAACAACACTGAAATAAGGTATTTTATATAAAATAAATCTGATTTGATTCTATCATTACATATGAATATGAACAAATCACTATCTTAAAGCAAAAATAAGTAACTTATTTTATAGAACATTCCAAATGACACTATCTATTCATCTTTTGGGTTATTTGCGCATATTGGCATGTATTTATAAAATATCTCGTTCAATAAACGATAATTAGCAAATTCGCGGGTGAAGAATTATAAAAAATCACTTTTTTGTACATAATTTGCAGTTACGTTTTTATTTGCATTTATAACTTTTTGTAGAGGCGACTATATACAATTTGGAGGCCAGAAAACGACTTTTCAGGGTTCATTGACTAACATACAAAAAATTACAAAAATTGCATTTGGGTTGCCCTAGTGATTATAGTCACCAAAAAACAGGCCAAAAATTCCCAAAACACCCAAATTAAAAAATTATATTTTGGATGGGACCATAATTTAGTCCAGATTTTATATGGGGTAGCTTATAAACACCATATGACAGTTTGTATACAAATATTTATGGTTTCATCGAAATATAAGTGGGGTGATTACAAAAAATATTTTTAGAATCACATTGTGAAAATTTAACAATTTAACCAAAGTTGTTATGAAAGTGGGTAAAACTACAATAATACTACCCATTCCGGTTCAAACCAGTTAAAACCAGTTAAAACCAGTTAGTACCAGTTAAAACCAGTTAGTACCAGTTTACTCCACCCCTATTTCGGTATAAATTAAAAAATTTGAAAATTTAAGGATTAGAAATTCTAGAACATTCTTTATGAGGTTGTATATACATTTAACAAATTATAGAAAAATTTTGGATTTTTCAGATTTTTTAAAAATTTCGAATTTTCAGAACAGCTGAAATTTCTGGTTTACTTTGATTTGTCCACAAATTTCGTACTTTGTCCACAAGTTTTTGATATTTTCACAGAATTCTGTATTTTCCACAAATTAATATGTAAAACGAATCATTTTATGGGTTATTCGAATGAATAAAACATACCTTTTACTATTTTTAGCAAAATAAACCTCTAATTCGAGCCAAAATTTTTTTTAAAATAAAAATTCTGTTTTATCCACAAATTTATGATTCTTCCACAAGTTTTGCAAATTAAAAATATAAAGTTAATTTTTCATGGTTGATGTTCACTTTGCACAAAATTTGTTCGTTTCCCTTAATTTTGTTGGACCGTTCTGATTTGGCCATAAATTTTGTGCTTTTTCACAAAAGTTTGAATTTACGGCAAAGAATGAATTTTTATCCGAAAGAAAATTTTCAAATACAAATTTCCTAATAAAAAATTTTTGGAATAAAAAATTTTTTCTGGATGAAAACAGCGTTTTTAAGTTCTAATTAACATTTTTGAAAAAAAAAGTTTTTTGTATTTTTGGATTTTTCCAAAGGGTACATCKGGTAGTTTTCAAAAAATGTYGKACCATAAAAACKCATAATTTTATCGGAAATTTTTTTTGAAATTTATCTACCTAACGTATTTTCGAGAGATCTACAAACAGATACTTTTGAAATATTTCATAGAATTGTCAATCGACTTAATATCAAAATTTCGTAAATTTGGGTTAAAATTCACCTTTTTTGTGTCATCCATATATCAAGTATTTTTTCAAAATTTTATTTCAAAATTGTTTTATCGTTAAGATTTCGCCCGGTAAAAGCTGTAAAAAAATTTTCAGAAAATATTTTGTATAAAAATCTTATATTTTTGTGCACGACTTATTGGACCAAAATCAAAATTTTTGATTCAAAAAATTCAAAAAATTTTTTTGATGGAAATCTATATTAAAACACTATAAATACCAAATTAACATGCCACCCGAGTAATAAAACGATTTTTGGTGAATTTTTTGGTATTTTGAACAAAAAAAATTTTTGAATTTTTTGAATCAAAAATTTTGATTTTGGTCCAATAAGTCGTGCACAAAAATATAAGATTTTTATACAAAATATTGTCTGAAAAATTTTTTACAGCTTTGACCGGGCGAAATATTAACGATAAAACAATTTTGAGATAAAATTTTGAAAAAATATTTGATATATGGATGACCGAAAAAAGGTGAATTTTAACCCAAATTTACGAAATTTTGATATTAAGTCGATTGACAATTCTATGAAATATTTCAAAAGTATCTATTTGTAGATCTCTCGAAAACACGTTAGGTAGATAAATTTCAAAAAAAATTTCATGAAAAATTTGAGTTTTTATGGTCCGACTTTTTTTTGAAAACTACCTGATGCACCCCCTTGGAAAAATCCAAACAATTTTTTTTCAAAAATTTTAATTAGATCATAAAAACGCTGTTTTCATCACCAAAAAAATTTGATTTTCAGWATTTTTTTATTAGGTAATTTATATTTGAAAATTTTATACCTTTGTAGAAAATCAAGTTTTTACCGAATTTACAAAGCAGTGGAAATTTTGAAATTCAAGTTCAAAATTTTTTACTGATAATAATTTACAGAAAATTTTAAACTGACCCATTAAATTTTAAATTGTTGAACTGCATTTTTTTGATCATTTTTAAGACTTCCGTTTCTGAAAAAACAGGGAAAATGAAAAATTCGGGGAGAATGCAAGAAAAACGGGGGAAATGAAGTGGAGCCGATAAACTTCTACAAGATAAATTACCAAATCCTTTCGAATATTTTTAATTTATATTATAAAAATAAAGTCAATTATAACAAAATATAACAACATAATAATATAATCCAATATGATATTATAATTATTTAATTAAATAGTATCATTTCTAGTGTATTGTCATGATTAGGGTTGTGCAAAATATTCCATTTTGCCAAAATGCATTTTTTATAACCAAAATGCCCTAAAATATTCCGTAAATGTTGTGAAATATTCCTTAAAGTGGCAAAATATGCTTTAAAAATTTTTGACCCGTCCGAAATTTTCAAAAAATTTGAATTGTTCTATATTTTGTAACTTAAGATAAACAACATATAAAATTTTGTAAAAAAACGGAATATTTTGCACAACCCTAGTCATGATATATCTTCTTCCCTACCCAAAATATGTGCTTGCAACGACGAGTGTTTGTATAGGACTTGCAAGTGCAGAAATAATCTTCCCAACTAGAGACCTCAACTTCATTTTTCTTGAAATTCTTACAATTTCCCTAAAATTATTTTGTTTCGAATAACTAATTACAGAATTWKGTTGAATAGAACATGTTGGTTGAGTTCCAGTTATGGAATAGAATCGCTGTAAAATACAATAAGAAGCTAAGGCTATTAGTTTGTTTATTAATATTAAGTAAACGAATATAGAAAGCGTTTGTACATAGAGTTTTACAACGAAAATGTTATGAAGGGTTTCTATATTCGTTTACTTAATATTAATAAACAAACTAATAGCCTTAGCTTCTTATTGTATTTTACAGCGATTCTATTCCATAACTGGAACTCAACCAACATGTTCTATTCWWTCAAAGTTCCGTTTATATGCTGAATATGTGTTCCTTTTCTAGTACAGACCAGTTTATTGCCTTCGCATTCGAAAACAAGTGTGAAGGGGCAGCCGATCTTTTTGGGCCTTCTGTTTGTGGCAGCGGCTTGTGAATTTCGCTTGGTACCAAACTCACATGCATATGTGATACGGTAGTAAACCAAGCTCGCTCGCTTGCTTTCGATCTTTGTGATCCCTTTTGGAACTTCTTCCAGACTGTCGAATTTAACAGAACTGTATTCGGATAAGCTTAAACTCATGTCTTCGTTGTATAATTGTATGGCCCTAGCCAGGCCAGTGAACGAATAGAACGCGTTCCCTTCTTGTATAGTCATCTTTTCAAAATTCCTAAAATAAAATTTCAAAAAAAAGACCGCCCAATAGCAAATCAGCACAACTCGTCTAAAACAATCAATGGGCAACAAATAAGAATATGTACACATGGAAATACTTCAAATAAAGATTTAAAACTTTTTACAAAAAATAAAAAAATTAGTGTATTGAGACGTGTTCTATATCGTCATATATTTGACGATTTTTTGTCGTATATTTTCCGCCCCCTAATCATGATTAAGGTTGTGTAAAATATTCTATTTTGCCAAAATGCATATTTTATAACCAAAATACCCTAAAATATTCCGTAAATGTTGTGAAATAGTCCCTAAAGTGGCAAAATATGCTATAAAAATTTTTGACCCAGTCGAAATCTTCAAAAATTTGAATTGTTCTATATTTTATAGCTTAAGATAAACAATATATAAAATTTTGTAAAAACGAAATATTTTGCACAACCCTACTCATAGTGTTCGCAAAACGGTTAGCCGAAAAATCCGGAAAACGGATATTTTATAGCAACGGTTCCCGGTTTTTATGATATCAAGATTTCCTTTATAAAGCGGTTAACCGAAAGATTTCGAATATCGAATAGTTCAAGAAATACGGATATCGTTTCTATATCACCCAGATGAATATTTTTATTTAGAGAAAAATTTGTAGGAAGAATTTTGTTAAGATATATATTAAATCGATATTTCTATTTGTAAATAACCAAACGTGGTTCTGGGGAATATTTATGTTTTATTTTACAGATAAGCAAAATGTAATTATTTATATCTGACCAATTCGAATAGTTCCGGTATTCGACGCAAAAATATCCGATACCGGATATGCGATCGAAACGATTAATTGCAAACTCTACCTACTCATGATATATGTGCATATAAACCATTTCGCAACCGAGTATTGGGTATATGTACACCGGCCATACCTTTCGCTGTAGCTTAAGTGGTACGCAAAGTAGCATTTTAATGATATTTTAAAATCGTTGAATATATTCATTGTCGAGATTATTAGTAACCAACAATTAATCATGTCAATACCAGGGTTGACTAATTCCGTAAGTTGTAAAACACAGAATAATCCACGGAATCAGGGGCAAATTTTTGGTTTCTGTCTTATTTGTATTTCTAAAAATATTCAAACACTTTCAACGTTGGTTGATGTGAAGTTATTTCCCAATACTTATATGATCTTAATCACACGTGGAAGGAATTATTCGACGAATAGTAACTAAACAATAAATATTTTAATAATTTAAGGATTTTCATTTGGATGCTTTGTGTTTTTTGAAAAAAGTTTCGTTTATCTTCCATACAACCCTTATTTAATATCCCAAAACAACCCATATTCTTACCAATATTTCACAAACTAGGCCCATTTGGGTTTAGACGCGTTTGGGATACATAAAAATTAATTTTCCATTTTACTGTATTTTACTCCATAATTTTCAAAAATTATATGGTTCAGATATCTCACATGTGAGGACTTTGAAACTTATTTTATATAGAAAACTCAGTTCGTCGACATATGTCATTTTTGAACATTTTTCACAACAACGTTAAATTTTTTGTGTTTTTGCTACTCATGAACATTTTGAAAAAATATTTTTGAAAATATTTTTTGTTCCCCAAAACAATGCCTACATTTTCACTTTCTTCGGAAAAATTTCTTTTCAAAAATTTAACCACCAAAAATAAAAGACGGAACAAACCACGGAATCGACCCAAAAAAACATGGAATCTGCAGAACCCTGGATCCAACACCTATATGATTAATATAATTGTTGAAGTAAATAAATAGGAATCTAATTATTGTTCAGAATATATGGTACCTGATAGGATTGATATTGATTAAGGGAACTTGGAATTTTATACATAAATAAAACAAATTTAATTAATTTTATAAATATAGATTTTTAAAGCAAAGTCCAAATTGTAAATAAAAATATAGTTTGTTTAATACATTGTAAGTTATAACTATCCTTTTATTTATTAATTACTTATCAAGTTTTAAAACTACACCCACAACATTTCTTTCTGATCCTTTTGAATGCCCCTTTGATCTTGACATTGAATATCGGTATCAGGACATTGTTTCGAAGTTGATTTAACTTTTTAGATTGTCCAACCGTATCGATTAACTCATAACTCTTATTGGAATTATTCAGGGTTACTAACCATTTTAAATCTGAACCGGGCAACTTCATCATAGCTTTTTTTTAAGTTCAGGAACACAATTTAATTATTTATTATAACTACTCCTGTGACCCTATCTCACCGTCTTGTCCCAATTTATTATAATTAATAGTATTAAACTAATTATGCCTTTTATAAATAAAACATTCCAAATAAGGAGTTTATATGAGGCTTATTTATTTTTGACGGGATAGGTCACTAAATGGCTACATGCCTTTAATATTCCCAATTAAAAAATCGATTTAACTAACCGTTAATTTATATAGTCCTCTAAACCTATGTCTGATTGTATCAGATTAACGGTTTATTTTTGAAACTCAACTTACACCTTCCCTTGTTTCAATATTAAGGGCGCCTTTACTGGTTGTCTGTACCACGGCCTTTTATCGTTTAAGTTGATAAATGGAATGTTCCATATGTACCTTTTGCAACCTGTGCCCCTTTATATGTTGTGGGGGTTTGTTGCGGCTTGTGTACGGAACATGCCATTTTTGGAAAGTTAACTTTCCAATTTCAGGATTTACCTGGGAAACGCTTGATGCTGTCCAATTAATTTGGATAATAAGCATACGCGTATTAATATTTTTTTAAGGCATGTTTTGCCATTATTAAAAGCTTGGCTTTCTTGGAAAGCCTTTAAATGCTTTTCGGACCAACTCACTGTTTCAAAAATAACAGTGTTTCAAAAATAAACAGTGTTTCAAAAATAGACTCACCTGTATTGGTGATGTTCAGTCTATATAAAACATAACATGTTTATAAAATTAATCACTCGTTGTGTTTTTACGGTTTTTGACATTTGGATACATTCCACTCAGCCCTTTCGTATAAGGGTCGTAGACCCTCGCGTTTTAGCGTTTACGGGCTGGTAGTTGTTATGCCATCCTGGATTCGTGGAGCCGTTGGGCCCCTGTTTTCCAGGCTACTACGGTTCGACCGAGTTCGAACCTGCTTCAGCCGGTTTAAGCCTTTCGCCCGACATTGACCCTAGCCCCTTTACGGTGGGGCTGTCCGGTATGACGGTATTTTAACCTTTCGGTTTTTTGGGGAAATTTAAAATTTCCCAACGCTTAGTTAGTTTTATACAATAAAGAATGTTCTAAACTAATTAAAATTTATTAAAAATTAGTCCAAATATGTTCGGCATTTTTCTTCTGGCCACAATTCTTCCAAATAGCCACATTTTTGTCACAACAAGATAAACGCGTAAATAGTGGTGAAAATCGCACCTCTTAGCTTAATTTGATAATTTCAATCGTTTTTTCATTATTAGAAATTGTATTGTTGGCGCACGCTCGAGTTTTTAGAAATTGAGTGCCAATAAATGTGGCTAGCTGGAATTTTGTGGCTATTTGGAAGAATTGTGGCAAGTTGGTAGAAATGTGCCCAGTTCGAATTAAGCCGAGCTTTTCGCGCCAACGTTCTATTCTACTGTTGGTTTGATTTGATGTACTCTGGCTTAACAGCGTTACCAATGCTCTGTGGTCTGTTAGCAAGGTAAGTTCCCTTCCTAGGCCGTAGTTTTTATGTTTAATATTTTAAATATTATATTTATTTAAAAAATTGGAGAGTTCCAATTGACTAGGTATGGCCAATCGTAACTCTCTACACTGGTCACATAAAATATAAACAAAATTAACAATATGTATATATTTTGTATTTAATTTAATGCATATTTTCAAATTATATGGCTGTTTCAAATTATGTATTCCGAGTGTATTTCAAGTGCAAATATTATTGAAGGTTCACGATATTTTAACTCCAATTTTTTTTAAAAAATTGGAGTTAAAATATCGCACGCGACATATATTGTTTCTCAGCGAATTTAAACATATGTTTCGGGCTCAGTTTTTTGATTTGAAGTCTTGTTAAATTTTTGTCTTTTATAACCGAATAATTTTTAAAATTCTCACCCAAAATTTAAAATTTTAAAAAAACTTCAAATTATAAAGGTAATTTTTTTAATAAGATCATAAAATAAAAAACCGAGCCCGAAGTTGATGTTAAAACGCGCTGGGAAACAACATACTTCATTTACATCAAAAAATAACAATATTTTTTAAAAAATATCAGAGTTAAAATTTCGAATAAATTAGTTTATACAGAAAATCGATTTTCATGCGCTGTTTATTTACTTTATTATTAAATGTATCGATTATTTATAACCTTAATAACGATTTCTAGGTCGGTTTGTTTGCTTTTGGATAGTGTAGTATGGTTTCTTGCCCTCTTGTTTTTTAAACTTTACATTAAAATTTTATGGACTCTAGGATGCTTGATAATGGCTACAAATCAAGAATATCGATTATAATATTGAAATAATAATGTGTTCTTGGTGATACACGTTTATATCATTTCGATTTGAATAAAATTTAAATTCTGCTAAAATTTGATACACGTTCCTATTGGTTTTAAAAAATACCGTGTGAGTGTATAGTATCATAACCGGACATTACACACAGTTTACACAATTGTGTAGTTTTTTATATTTTCAAAAATAAAATTTTCTTAGAAAAATGGGAAACACCTCATGTGAAGCACAAGGGGTGTCACCCCCAATACAACACACAGCATCTTTAACTGATACAAACTCCAGACACACTGACATTTCGCGATCCAACGCTTCGCAAGTCGACACTAACACTATGGACGCTACTCCATACTTTTCTACAGAGGCCACTGCACTTCTGCATAAAGACGAACAGCAACAGAGTCTACCAGAACATCATACTGGTCTAAATTCAACTCAAGCATCATTACAAAGCAATCAAATACCACACAAAGAAAATATTTTCGCTGGGAGTACTTTAACACAGAATAAATTGGACGATGAAGGAGACACATGCCACCATACAACAGGCAATGACTTATTCTGGCTGGGGCAGAGATTTAAAAGCTTCGCGAACTTCATGCGCGTTTTTGAAAAGTACAATTTACTTTTTGGAAGTGTTTACATTCGTTCTACAAGTTGGTCCGTTGATGAATGGATAAAAAAGTCTAATAAAGCTTACAAATTAAGAAATTTGATTAAAAGATTCAGATATAAAGCGATCAACTTTACATGTGAATTTGGGAAGGAACAAAGTATTCACAATAAAGAGACAAACAAGTTTTCATACACAAAGAAAATGGGATGCAAATTTGAAATTTCACTAAAATGTGACTATTCAGCTTTGGTGGTCGAAAGTTACCACCCTCATGCTCCACACAGCAATATTTCTTTTAAAAAGCCCAATATGACAGAGGGAGCAATCGCAGACATTACGAACGGACTTAAAATGAAA
>JASNJN010003555.1:0-12568 GCA_030180075.1 Mikrocytos mackini
CAGATTTAGCATGTTATCTTTGTTGTAAAACTATTGTTATTAAGGTTATGATTATATTAATTTACAGTAAACCATTTTACAATATTATCAAAAACCTATTATAATACTAAAACAACCCATTGAGGAATGTTGACTAAAATATAAAATGTGATAGAGTTTAAATTCTACAAAAATGGACTCATTTTGATACAAAACAACTCATATACATTTGAATTGTTGTGTATTGAATTTTGTTTGTTAAAAATGTCTATAAACATATTTTTCCATTCTAAAAACACGAATATTATTTTCATGAAAAGGACTCATCTTGAAACAAAACGACACATATGTTTTAAATAAATCGCCCGAACATTCGAATCAACCTAAAATCACAAACTCGAATCCGGAGCAATTTTACAACTCGGAACTCGTAGAACTATAAACACAGCCCTATTTTAGCTTCTCAATGACAGGAAGAGTATGGCCTTGCTGATGATGATTGATGAGTGGATCGAGGCTAAGGGACTTAAATGGAAATACGCCAGAACCAGGAAAAAGCTAGATATAATCTCAGACAAAATAGCTGTGATTTATTTACGAAGGAAATACACCCCAGATACAGGGTGTCATATATCTGGACTGTGACAAACAAATATACATATTGTAGAAGTTGAAATCTCTAGCCGAAGATTTTTTACATGGTATATTTTAAAGGAAATCACTTTTTAATATAAAATAAGTAAACATGTATATTTACTTGACATGTAAATCTCAAGCTTATAAACAGCAAGCTGGTCTCGGTTTTCAATTTATTTTGGTCGGGTACCATAAATTGAGAGAAGATAAATTTTGGGCCAGCCCATACTTGGGCTGGCCCAAATGTTGGTCTAGCCCAAAATTTATCCATTATATGCACGCGAAAATTTAAATATTTAACAATTACATCATTGCAAACAATATTAAAATAAATATTAATTCATAATACCTCGAAATAATGATATTTAGAGCAATAAAACATTTTGTTCATATAAAATTAAATGAACAGCCCAAATCTGGTCTAGCCCAAGTATGGGCTAGCCCAAATTTTATCCGCTCTCCATAAATTTCTGAGAAGTGACGGTTATTTAGAGCTGAAAATAAGGCGAAAATCAAAATGAAGATTATTTTTGAAACTTTCAAAAAGTCGATAGAAGGTCAGCATCAAGAACAGCTAAAAAACAACATAAGTCATTTTGAGCTGATTTAGACCCTTTCGTTTGCAAAGGCGATTTCCTCTAAAATATGTAATTTAAGATTYTTRRCWTGTCCCTCGCTTAATTCATATCCGTTTAATCTTAGGTTTATCGTGTGGAATGAAAATAGTTTAGTAAGATACAGGTTGTACTTACATTAGATGTTACCCTTGTTCATAAAGAGCTTTCATCATAGAATGAAATAATTGACAGAGATAATAACAGGATGCAAATAACAAGTTCTGTCTATACAGGGGTATACATGTGATTAAAGAAGTAAATTGCACAATACACATGATTACACAGGTGCTGATATGGCAGATGTATTCTTAATGGAAGTTGATATGGCGACAAAATTTTGAGATAAGTGTAAACTAAGTTGAATTTGCTACAAAATTGAATGGGGCATAGCTAGGGTTTCCCCGAGCCGGTTCCGGGTATTTTTAAAACCGAACAAAAAATCGGACTAAGATAGATTGTGAACTGAAAAATTAATAACAAATTCAATTTCTCCCGAATTTTTAATTTATGGTATTAAAAATAAAAAATATGGTTATATTCGACTTAAATTTCAATTACCCGATACCCGGATAGTTGAAAATTTGTTTTTAGAAAATTTTTTATAATGTCAAAATATATAGAAAATAAAATGTTGCAATTTGGTTTAAAATATTGATCTCGTCGAGATAAACACATAGAACGATTTTCAGGAGTTTTTGTAGAATAAGAGTACTTAAAATGACATATTACTGCAATTACCCGGAACCGGCCATGGGAAACCCTAGGCATAGCAATAATTCTTCGATGAGAAAAATAGGCCGTAGATGGCGATGAAGTGGTAATAGAGGGTTAAGAAGATGGATATAAAACCAAGGTGGGGTTTATTAACTTCTCATAATTTAGAGGAATTAACATTTTTTTACAAAATTTTTATTTGTATTATTTTATGGGTTAATATATTTTAATCGAGGGATTTTAAGCTCATTTATTTCAAAATAATATTTATTTTACAAAACAAAATTAATTTTCGTCGAATTTTTTATCATAAAGTTTGGAAAATCTGGTCCAAAGACTTGAAAATGGAAAATATTTCGGCCAAATAAAAATTTTTAATTTTTAACTTTCAATTTATGTTAAAATCTGATGGGAAACAACATACATATTTTCGGACGATTTGGAGCAAAAAAAGTGCCGATGTTAATTCCTGTTTTGTTTGTCGAGTGGTTTATTAGCAAATTAGTAAACAGATTACAATAAATAATCAAATAATAAATAATGTCCACGATTTTTATATCCATTTAAACTTAACTATTAGATTGTAAATAATAAAAAGATGGTCCCTTGTATGTTGTTTTCAGTTATTTTAAAACAAAATTATCATCCAAGATTTGAAAGTTGTGGTTATATCTAGACATTCAAAATCTTAATCTTGATCGAGATGAATATTGAAAGCATTCAAGATTTTTGATATGAAATAAAATGGGAAATTACGTTGAAATAGTCCTTTAAACAAAACATATTTCATTTTGTGAAATTCAAGCCCTTCAAATAACACCCATTGTGTATTCAGAAACAAGTTTCCGCATTTATTATCTATAATTTGGAAAGTTTTATGGAAAATATTTTATCAGAACTTTTTGCTTTTTTATGTGATGTTGTTTAAATTTTTAATGGGTCATTATGGKGWTCACTCTGAACGTCTTCAGGTTGTCAACGGACCTCTCGGTGAGGATTCCCAATTGGCCAACGACAAACTGAAGCGCCCTTACCAAATACCCCGTGTACTTACCTTTCAGGTGTTCTTCGAGTTGAAGGTATTTATCCTCTTTCTCCCATTTTTAACCCCTATGAGGTCCTCAGCAGCTACTGCTACTTCAAGAATGGTCATCCGTTTTTTGAGTGTATCTGCACAGATGATATCTGGCAGAGATGAGGTTCTATGACCCTGTTCATTCTTGGTCCAGATTCTCTGGTCAAGCATGAGGTCGAAGCCATGGGCCGAACGAATGACCTTGCGCCCCAAATTTGAGAGTGAGATCTTTTCTCCGAGGCTGCGGTGTTTAATTACCATGTTGGCTATTTGAACCACCACTGCGTCGTGCCTCTCTTTGAGAAGTGTGAAGGGTATCCTTTGGCACCCACTCAGGACGACATAACGAAGAAAACAGGGAAAAAGTGATATAATTTTTATTATTATAATGGTATATAATTAAGCTTAATTGTTTTTGGTCTGCTTATAAGGCATTTCCCAGGGATTTTTTGAACCCTTAACGATTATTGTGTGTTTTACAATTATTTGGAATGTTTTTGTTAATATCCATATTATTGGTTTGAATCCGGCATATAGTTAGAATAAATGTATATGGTTGTGTTAAACTTCAAAATATATCTAATAAACATAGTGGTTTTTATGTTTCAAAATCGGTGTTCGATAAGGGATGTTTAAATTTATCCAAAACTAACACACCGAACCGGTTATATAACCAGACATGCTTTGTGATTAAATACACCTACTTTTAGACAGAATTAAGACTTGTATCTCTGTTTTCAAAATTTAAAATTTAAACTTTAAAATCCCTTTATGGATTGGATCGACTACATACTTCTTCACATGAAAATGCTCCACACATCTACTAACTACACCGTGTTGCAGATATGTTTGAATTCTTATAACGGGCCACGATTTCGAACAGTTCATACCAAACAATAGATCTCGAATGTGCATATTATAAAAGTTAAATCAACTCCCAGTTGTTCATAAGATGACAGGAACTAAACAAAAGTCACTTCCATAATTTTACAAGTTGAATCTGAAAATAATGTGTGGATCAACTTATATATATTGACAAGCTCAAAAGTTAAAGCAAAGATAAACGAATATAAGAAGATTACAATTACCACAATAACCCCAACGAATGGAGAAATGTAATAAACTAGCCATGAATGTTTGGTTTATAGTTCCAAATACTGTTAGATTATATAAATATCATTAACGAATAACATAGAAAGGTATAAAGTTATATGAGAAAGTTTGAATGAAGGAATGTAAATAATTAATGTATTTAATAATGTTTGTTATCTAAACTTAATTAATCTATTTAATTCATAACTTTTGTTTTCTACAAATTTATTATACTTAACCAAAATATATTATAGCAATAATTGTGTAAGAAGAATGAAAGTTCAACAATAAATCACAGATAAAAAATATTGATAAAATTACTAAATATATTAATTATTGACATCCCTCTATTCAGAACTTTTCATATAACTTTATATCTTTCATCTTCCCCTTGTTATTCATTATATTTGTAGAATATATTCGTATTTGAAACTTTACCACACACATCCAGATGAATAAAAAATAAATAACCAATAGTCAATGTTTGTTGTAAAGTTTCAAATACGAATATATTCTACAAATATAATGAATAACAAGGGGAAGATGAAAGATATAAAGTTATATGAAAAGTTCTGAATAGAGGGATGTCAATAATTAATATATTTAGTAATTTTATCAATATTTTTTATCTGTGATTTATTGTTGAACTTTCATTCTTCTTACACAATTATTGCTATAATATATTTTGGTTAAGTATAATAAATTTGTAGAAAACAAAAGTTATGAATTAAATAGATTAATTAAGTTTAGATAACAAACATTATTAAATACATTAATTATTTACATTCCTTCATTCAAACTTTCTCATATAACTTTATACCTTTCTATGTTATTCGTTAATGATATTTATATAATCTAACAGTATTTGGAACTATAAACCAAACCTTCATGGCTAGTTTATTACATTTCTCCATTCGTTGGGGTTATTGTGGTAATTGTAATCTTCTTATATTCGTTTATCTTTGCTTTAACTTTCGAGCTTGTCAATATATATAAGTTGATCCACACATTATTTTCAGATTCAACTTGTAAAATTATGGAAGTGACTTTTGTTTAGTTCCTGTCATCTTATGAACAACTGGGAGTTGATTTAACTTTTATAATATGCACATTCTAGATCTATTGTTTGGTATGAACTGTTCGAAATCGTGGCCCGTTATAAGAATTCAAACATATCTGCAACACGGTGTAGTTAGTAGATGTGTGGAGCATTTTCATGTGAAGAAGTATGTAGTCGATCCAATCCATAAAGGGATTTTAAAGTTTAAATTTTAAATTTTGAAAACAGAGATACAAGTCTTAATTCTGTCTAAAAGTAGGTGTATTTAATCACAAAGCATGTCTGGTTATATAACCGGTTCGGTGTGTTAGTTTTGGATAAATTTAAACATCCCTTATCGAACACCGATTTTGAAACATAAAAACCACTATGTTTATTAGATATATTTTGAAGTTTAACACAACCATATACATTTATTCTAACTATATGCCGGATTCAAACCAATAATATGGATATTAACAAAAACATTCCAAATAATTGTAAAACACACAATAATCGTTAAGGGTTCAAAAAATCCCTGGGAAATGCCTTATAAGCAGACCAAAAACAATTAAGCTTAATTATATACCATTATAATAATAAAAATTATATCACTTTTTTCCTGTTTTCTTCGTTATGTCGTCCTGAGTGGGTGCCAAAGGATACCCTTCACACTTCTCAAAGAGAGGCACGACGCAGTGGTGGTTCAAATAGCCAACATGGTAATTAAACACCGCAGCCTCGGAGAAAAGATCTCACTCTCAAATTTGGGGCGCAAGGTCATTCGTTCGGCCCATGGCTTCGACCTCATGCTTGACCAGAGAATCTGGACCAAGAATGAACAGGGTCATAGAACCTCATCTCTGCCAGATATCATCTGTGCAGATACACTCAAAAAACGGATGACCATTCTTGAAGTAGCAGTAGCTGCTGAGGACCTCATAGGGGTTAAAAATGGGAGAAAGAGGATAAATACCTTCAACTCGAAGAACACCTGAAAGGTAAGTACACGGGGTATTTGGTAAGGGCGCTTCAGTTTGTCGTTGGCCAATTGGGAATCCTCACCGAGAGGTCCGTTGACAACCTGAAGACGTTCAGAGTGATCACCAGAATTGACCACTCGCAGAGCGGATCGCTCAGCAAAGGCATCTCTACTGAGAATGTCATTGCAAAGATCCTGAACGTGAGCCTAAAAGGTTCACTCAGGATCTACTCCTGGTTTACAGGAGGACCCCCCAAAGGGGTCGGAAAACCGCGCGATGGATAGATTCCTGAGGAAAAGGAACCCAGAGCAGAATTGCCGGAAGCCTTCCAAAGGAAGCTGTTGCAGAGCTTTTCGGAAAGATACAGGCATAAAACCCTGACCCTAGCGGGTCATCGGAATTCGGGGTAGCCGAGGGACGGACTGAAACGGTCAGGCGCAAGCGCCTTTGTGTTTTAATTAAATATATTGGTTTAGAAGTCATATATATATGTTTTACCACATTTCTTTGTGATTGTTACTACCCATTCATTATTATAATATTGTCCTTTGTTTTATTCGAATGAACTGTAAAAATTTTAAAGTTTAAAATAACCTTTTTATTTCAGGTTATCCAATCATAACTAGGACTCCCAAAAAGCAATTTTTTAAAATTGCATATGATTATTATTACGTCATTTTAACGCTCTAGAACGATTTTTAGATCCTGTAGAGCCTCTGGTGACGATATTTAAAAGCAATAAAAGGCAACAAAGCAATTTTGGGCAATTTTTAGATAAATTAACTAAAATAACAGCAATTTGGCGTAATAAATTAAATTATTTGAGTTGTTAATCTGGCAAAATTCAAATAAAATTTTTTGACGAAAAATCAAAAATTAAACTAATCATATATATCATTAATAGTTATTTAATATCGTTATTAATACATAATCAGAATTATTTTGTCATTTCAGGTTATTTTTTGGAAAGAATTTCCCCAATTTTATAATAAAATGGATGGGTTTTCATCGTTTTAGAGGCAATTTGGCGCAAAGAATGCATGTTTTTAGGGCAATTTCCTATATAAATATAAAAGCAATTTCTGGGAGCCCTAGTTCTCAGCATGCTGAGAACCCGGTTTAGGCCTTTCTCTCAGCATCGACCCTGACCCCTGTACGGTGGGGCCGTGGGGTTTACCTATATACATGACCCTATGGGATTTTTGAAAATTTAAATTTTCGTTGTTACTACCCATTCATTATTATAATATTGTCCTTTGTTTTATTCGAATGAACTGTAAAAATTTGAAAATTTAAAATAACCTTTTTATTTTCAGGTTATCCAATCATGACTTCAATAGATGGATGTTTTAATTATAAATTCAATTATATAGTTAAGTTGTCGTATTCTTTAAAACAGCCCCTAAGTTCAATACATATTTATTCATTTTAATCTCTATAATAATTCTTTTGGCTCGTACTATGTTAGTTATATTTGGGTTTGCTCAATGCTTTTTATATAAAAAACTAACTATTATGTTTTTTGAATCTGTCTTTTACAGCAATGTTATGTTTAGAAGCTTTTAGGCTGTATTTTTAATAATACCCAATATAACCATTTGAAAACTCTTTGTATGATCATCAGTATCTTAGAAAATTATATTATTTGTTATATTATTAAGACTCTTTGAACATGATTTCATATTTTAAAGCAGGCTTGTTTTCTTAATAAAATTACTACATTGTTTATATTTTAATGAATGTAGATAAATCTTTAATCTGTAGTTTGTATTTATATTTGACAAAATACGAGAACCTTAATATTTTATTAATTTTCATTAATTTTATGGCTTTACAACATTAAGACACTTTCTATTTCACTCTATCATATAAGCGCGTGTACTCCACAGCCTATATTTACTAGCGCACGTTGTCGTACTTTCTTGATTTACGAGTTCATTTTGCATATATTTATAGATTAAAATGGTTTGAATAATTTTAGTTGGATATGTCTGTTAAAACTTTCATTCAGTATTGAGCCTAACCTTTGATCCAAAGATAGAGAAGCCTTCAGGCAGCCAACATTAGTGTCATGTACACTTAAAGACGGACGCAGGGCTACTTTCCCATACACATCCTTAAAGAGCCGATTCTTCTGAGGTGAAGCCACCTCCGGTTTAGGAGGTACACTTAAATTGTCTTTGACAAAACTTATAGGGGGCGTAAGTCCTTTATGAAATAAAGAAAGGAATCGAAAAAAAGGAAAAAAGATAAACGGGAGAGAAAAAAGATATTATAAGAGTGCCAGGAGGGATCCTTTTTCCGAAGATGGAATTATTTCACATGGTTGGAAGCAACAACCTCATAATTATTTAATTATGTGAATTTGTTTATAAAAAAAAATATATATGAATGAAAAAACCTAACCTTTCCTTGCCGATAGTTCATATATGTGAATTTCCATATACTTGGTATTTAGTGTTTTAAAATATTATTGTTAGACATTTAAAATTTTATCGATGATTAAAAAAATCGATAAATAGATAAATGTTTTCGATATGATAAACATGATTTTTCGATAAAATTTGCTTTTTGTATGGGAAGTATTTAAAGCTAAATTTAAATACATTTTGATATTTCGATACAAAATACTAAAAAATTAGCTCATAACAAAGTAATCTTATCATTAGGGGTCGGAAAATATGTGATTTGGTACAAGTCATATATCTTTACCAACTTTCTGGGACTTTTCCACCCATAATTACTCCGCCTTGGAGAAATTCATATATTTTATTTTATTGAAAATTTGAAATATAATGAGATATTGGCCAAAATAATATATTATCATATATTTGTCGATTTTTTGTCATATATTTTCTGACCCCTATTTATCATGGGCACCATTCTTCACAGCCACAAAAAGTGCTAACAGTCACAAAAAATGCCCACAGCCACAATTTTTTTTTCAAAATCGCAAAAATCTGATTAATCGCCACAAAATTATTTCAAAATTATAAATAAATACGCGAGAGATATTTTTTTGCAACGGAGGAACTAATTATATATTTAATTATAAATTTCTCCTTTCAACCTACTGGCCTACTCATATTGCCTAATTAAACTAAGTAAAACCTTCCACAAGTCTTATACTTGACGAGTATTTGTTTCACAAACACTGTATTTTGAAACGGGCTTATATTGAACCCAGTTATATTGATTTTTAACTTTCAAAACATTATTAAACCGATATGCCCTCATTTAAATAAATATTTAAAATCAGAGGGTCTGGTTACTTTTCTATAACAAATGATCCCTTATTTAGGGTTTGTTAACTTCTTATATTTTAAAGTGTTATTTTGTAACTCTGAGCCTGGTAGAAAGGGGCTTATTTTGAATAAGCATTTCAAACGGCTTTTGGAGTCTTTCAATTCCCACATCTGTTGCCCTTATATAAACCCATGCGCCCCTTTTTCTATTTAGGTGTATAGATACTCAGCCAGTGTCTTTTGGGTTAAGGACAAAAGTTTAGAAGTTAACTTTTTGTTTTGTGAATAAACCTTTTATCGATCTGCCATGCCCTGGCTAACTTAATACCAGGCAAATGGACTTTAAATAGTGTTTTGAAGTGAGCTTGCCGTTTATAAACCTTCCCTGGGTCTATATCACCCAGTCAGTTTTACGGCATTTTTCTTTGTTTCGGAAATAAGCCCAGTGTCAATAATAGACTGAGTTTCAAAAATAAACCATGTTTCAAAAGTAGCAATAGTCTGTTATCAATTACAAACGCTAAATTTGAAGGCCTATAAAAGTGTTTGCCCTAGTTGTATTTTGAAAAATACTTTGAGCGAGTATCATCTGAATACCTTCCGCTCACCCCTTGTATATTAAGGCTCATGACCTTAGCGGTTTAGCTTTGGTGGGGTGGCTATCGTGTGAGACCCTGATGAGGTTCTAGCTCTCGAAGAAGCATCCATCATACAGGACACGAGAAGAGACTGTGTTCTCAACATGCTAGTCGTTTTAGGCCTTTCGCTCAGCATCGACCCTGACCCCTGTACGGTGGGGCCGTGAGGTTTACTGATATGCATGACCCGATGGGATTTTTTGAAAATTTAAATTTTCTTTTTAATGAGTATACGCGAGAGATATTATATAGAAAATATGTATTATAGACAGGATAGTTTATGATAAAACACAAGTTTATTGAAATTCCAAAATAATGTTAATGTTGATCGATGGAACGATAATAACAATATCTTGGTAAAAAATAATTTATTCTAAATACTAAAATAAACTTTCTAGCTACTTATATTTTTTTCGAAAAATAAATAAAAATTTCAAATTTTTGTGGCTGTGAGCACTTTTTATGGCTGTGGGCACTCGTGCCCTTATCATGATACCTCTGTTCACTGTATATTAATTGACGAGTGCCCTTGAAAATCAATTACGCTGGAATTTATCTCGAAAAACTAGAAAACTCGTTTATTAATTTTCTATATATCGATTATCGAAAAATCCTCTATTTTTTCGATAACTGATAATCTCGAGATCGATAAATTAAATGTCTAATTATTGTGTTGCTTATGGTAAATTCGTTGATAAATTTATTATTTGAAATATTTTGCACAATATATTTTGTTAGTAGAAATTTAGGGTTTTCCCGAGCTAATTTCGGGAATTTTAAAAACTGAAAAAAATTCAGACTAAGATAAAGTGTGAATTCGAAAACAAATAACAAACTAAATTTCTCCTGGATTTTTATTTTTATGTTATTTGAAATGAAAATTTTAAAATTTCCAAAAATCCATGGGGTCACATAAATCAGTAAACCGGACAGCCCCACCGTACAGGTCTAGGATCGATGCTGAGTGAAAGGCCTAAACCGGCATACAAGTTTAGAACACTGTCTCATCCCGTGTCCTGTATGATGGATGCTTCAATGAGAGGAAGAACCTCATCAGGGTCTCACACGATAGCCGACCCGCTAAAGCTAAAACGCCGAGACTTAGAGTCTTTATACCAAAGGGGTGTGCGGAACACATTCAACTTCAACATACCCAAAGTATTTGAAATACAACATTGGGCAATGAAACTTTTAAACCTTTAAATTTGAAAATTGCACTCTGCAAACCCTTCTTATTTTTGAAACAAGTTTATTTATGAAACACGGTTATTCCTGAAACAAGAATAAAATGCCGAAAATCTACAGAGCTACATAGGCTTGAAAAATTTTTTCAAATGGCAGCAATTATTCAAATTTACATTTTGGATCCGTTTACCTGGTATTCATTTAAACGGGGCGCGGTTACCCCACAGACATTTTTTCCACAAAATGAAAAGTTAACTTTTAAATTGTGCCTTGAAACCAAAAACAACCCCAGAAGAACAGGGTATTTGTATACTCACACGGGGAACCAAGGTTTGTAACAGGCCACAAACACAGGGAATTAAAGGTGCTAAATGCCAAATAAGTACCATTACAAAAAGGTACAGTTTAAATGGCATAACATAGCAAGAATATACTTTTAAAGTCTAACAATCCTTCAAGGGAGGAACCATTGGTTGGTGAACTAAATTACTGCATATATAAATAGTTGTATATAAAAAGAAGGTGTGGGAATGTAAATTTGAAATTCCTTTCAGGAAAATTCAATTTCATTATAAACATGCTACAAAATGAGGAGATTTTCACAAATGCAAAACTAAAACGAGAAGTTTGAAGGGGACATTGCCAAATAGTATAAAATAGGAGTAGGTAGTTGTGAGGACGAGGGAATTTATAATTAATTAAATAATTAGAACCACTTTATAAAAAAATTTATTATAAATGAAAAAGATAGTTGTATTCGGCTAAAATTTGGCTCGATTCTTCTGAGCCCCGAGAATTCTCTGTGGCCCCAAAAATTCTTTATAGCCCCGCAAATTCTAAATAGCCCCGAAAAAAATTAGCCTAATTTTGTTTGCCCCAAGATTATACAACAAAAAATTTCAAATATAAATTTCCTAATAAAAAAATTTTAGTGAAAAAATTTTTTTAGATCAAAAACACAATTTTAATCAAAATACAAATTTTTGGAATTTTTTAAGCGTATACAGTAAACATCGATGGATTGGTCGTTTTGTAGCTTTAGTCGCTCTAAGTTTGGTCGGTTTTTATGGGTTATTGACAAGTTCATTTAAAAATATTTCCTTGAATATCACATAATTTGTTTCAAAAAGTAAATATGAATTTTAAAACATTGAAATACCATCCTATATATTGATAACAATGTGTTTTATTATGTACRASTTGCGACCAAAATGCAAATTTTTTAAATTCATTAAAATCGAGAATAAAAACTTACAAACGTGATATTAACATATAATAAACAACCCATTTGAATTTTGTCTGTATTGACCTCGCCCCTGGTCGTAAACAAAAACTTTAGTTTTGAACATTTAACTTTTGAAAAAT
>JASNJN010003567.1:0-10574 GCA_030180075.1 Mikrocytos mackini
CCATGTCTTTTCTGTCACATAAATTATTGTTATTAATTGTGTTATCTATATTTTCCCAAACAACAAAGTTGTAAAGGCTTTTCTTCAACATTTCCTTAATCTGTTTTTTAATAAACAATATAGTATTTGGATTCATATTCCCATTTTATATATTCTTACTGTCGTCGAAGTTGGCTCATTCTGATTTGTCCACAAATTTCGTACTTTGTCCACAAGTTTATGATTCTTCCACAAGTTTTGCAAATTAAAAATATAAAGTTAATTTTTCATGGTTGATGTTCACTTTGCCCCAAATTTGTTTGTTTCCCCTAAATTTGTTGGACCGTTCTGTTTTGGCCATAAATTTTGTGCTTTTTCACAAAAATTTGAATTTACGGCAAAGAATGCATTTTTATCCGTAAGGAAATTTTCAAATACAAATTTCCTAATAAAAAATTTTTCTGTATGAAACAGCGCTTTTAAGTTCTAATTAACATTTTTGAAAAAAAAAAATTTTTGTATTTTTGGATTTTTCCAAAGGGTGCATCGGGTAGTTTTCAAAAAATGTCGTACCATAAAAACCCATAATTTTATCGGAATTTTTTTTGAAATTTATCTACCTAACGTATTTTCGAGAGATCTACAAACAGATACTTTTGAAATATTTCATAGAATTGTTAATCGACTTAATATCAAAATTTCGTAAATTTGGGTTAAAATTCACCTTTTTTGGGTCATCCATATATCAAGTATTTTTTCAAAATTTTATCTCAAAATTGTTTTATCGTTAATATTTCGCCCGGTAAAAGCTGTAAAAAAATTTTCCAGAAAATATTTTGTATAAAAATCTTATATTTTTGTGCACGACTTATTGGACCAAAATCAAAATTTTTGATTCAAAAAATTCAAAAAATTTTTTTGATGGAAATCTATATTAAAACACTATAAATACCAAATTAACATGCCACCCGAGTAATAAAACGATTTTTGGTGAATTTTTTGGTATTTTGAACAAAAAAAATTTTTGAATTTTTTGAATCAAAAATTTTGATTTTGGTCCAATAAGTCGTGCACAAAAATATAAGATTTTTATACAAAATATTTTCTGAAAAATTTTTTACAGCTTTTACCGGGCGAAATATTAACGATAAAACAATTTTGAGATAAAATTTTGAAAAAATACTTGATATATGGATGACCCAAAAAAGGTGAATTTTAACCCAAATTTACGAAATTTTGATATTAAGTCGATTGACAATTCTATGAAATATTTCAAAAGTATCTGTTTGTAGATCTCTCGAAAATACGTTAGGTAGATAAATTTCAAAAAAAATTTCCGATAAAATTATGAATTTTTATGGTCCAACATTTTTTGAAAACTACCCAATGTACCCTTTGGAAAAATCCAAAAATTCAAAAAACTTTTTTTTTCAAAAATGTTAATTAGAACTTAAAAGCGCTGTTTCATACAGAAAATTTTTTTATTCCAAAAATTTTTTATTAGGAAATTTGTATTTGAAAATTTCCTTACGGATAAAAATGCATTCTTTGCCGTAAATTCAAATTTTTGTGAAAAAGCACAAAATTTATGGCCAAAACAGAACGGTCCAACAAATTTAGGGGAAACAAACAAATTTGGGGCAAAGTGAACATCAACCATGAAAAATTAACTTTATATTTTTAATTTGCAAAACTTGTGGAAGAATCATAAATTTGTGGATAAAACAGAATTTTTATTTAAAAAAAATTTTTGGCTCGAATTAGAGGTTTTTTTTGCTAAAAATAGTAAAAGGTATGTTTTATTCATTCGAATAACCCATAAAATGATTCGTTTTACATATTAATTTGTGGAAAATACAGAATTCTGTGAAAAWACCAAAAACTTGGGGAAAAATCATAAACTTGCGGGAAAAGTACAAAATTTGGAGAAGAATCAAAATGAGCCTTCGATATAGAGACTCCAAATTACCGTTTTGTCGAGAAATTCGGGAACGGTAATGGTCATCAAATACCGGTAATTTACCGCCGGTAATTCCCTTTTGAAGATCGCAAAAAACTATATAAAATAATGATGATACTTTTAATATTCGGTTTTTTATAAACTGTATGTTCCAATTTATAAATATAACGCAGATAGACGATTTTGGTGGTATATTTTCTGGAAAAAATTTTGAATTAAATATCCGAAATAAATGGTTTCAAAATATACTTTTTATAAAGTATCTTAAAAAACTTATAATAACTAAGAGTTTCATTCATTCCCAGATATTTATTATAAATATGTAATAACGATAATTATAAAAAAATTAATTTTTATACAAATTAGATGGATCGCATTTTTCAAAATGACAATATATGTTATAAAAATTAAATTCATTAACACTTTCGCGACCGGAGGGGTAAATGAACGCAGAATTGTTCTATATCAGTTTTTTTTTGGCAAAAGAGAAACTAATTATTTAATTAATTATAAATTACTCTTTTCAAACTAACGACCTACTCATATCAGATCCATATATCAGGCCAATAGCTTCTTTAATAAACTCCAAGTTCGACAATCMACTGAATTAAATTCTCATATTTTGAAGGCTATAAATCGTCACCCCACAYTTTCTTCCATTTCCCACACTTTCTTCCRWTTCCCACACTATCTYCCAATTCCCACAATCGTCCATTTTAACATGATTGCTGGTGGTTTTATCGTGTTTCACACATCCTAACCGGTGTATGACAATATTTCTCGGAAACTAATACTACTTAGATCGGTTAACACGAAAATCCATGCTATATTTTTGAATATTACAAGCCATTTCCCCTGTTTAAAAATTTTAAAATTTCAGGAAATTAAAGCATATTATTGTGTAAAATCGACTTCCCAGCTTTTATAGCCTGATATATTTGTAATAATTTTCGAAATTATCTTTAAAATTTAATATATTTTATCCGTACATGTCATATTTGGTGATAAAAATCAACTTCAAAGTCACTGTAATGTGAGTACGTAGTCGGTTGTTCAACCATGTAAATATGCTTGTATTCGTTCACTAAACAGATAATATGCAATAATTGGCCAATATTCAAAGTATTTTGTTGTTCGTTTGGCTCGAAAAAAACCCAAAAATCCGTTTTTAAATCTTACAAAAACCTATATAGAGTACCCACCGAAAGTTCTAAATATGCACGATATGGGGCTAATGTAAGTCTATAGCCGTGAGATGGCATTATTTTCCCTATTTCTGATAACAATCATGATAAAATTGATCCGAGTGTAGGAATTGGAAGAAAGTGTGGGAATCGGAAGAAAGTGTGGGAATCGGAAGCAAGTGTGGGAAATGGAAGAAAATGTGGGGTGGCGATTTATAGCCTACATTTATCCTTGGTTAAAAACATTTTATAAGATCACACCTATTTAGTATCACCAAAACGGGAAGTTCGCCACTTTAATTTTCATAAATGTGATATTAACACTTTGAGTGCGCTTAGGCCATTTTGGGACTATTTTGTAACACAGTCTTTTTCAAAAATAACACGATTATAGGTTATTAAAGGAAAATTCGAAATTTTAAAATTTTCCCTGGGTATCGCTGCAGAGTGCAACACGAGCCCAGGATGGAGGTGATGAGCCCGAGGTTGCAACAACTAGCGTGACAGGGCTCCACATTCCTCCCGGCCTTCAAAACGGCCTATAACCCAACCCCTGTCTGGTCCCCTATTAGGGAGATAATAAAGCCAGATGGGGAACTAAGTTGGTCTGTCCCGTCATTAACGCTTTAACGCGGGGCCGCAAGGTCCACAATAAGAAGACGGGCCCGGTAAACCGCCCAAAGGAAAGGTGAACCATGAATACCAGTTCTCGGCTGGAATCTTGTTTCCCACACTTTCTTCCATTTCCCACACTTTCTTCCATTTCCCACACTTTCTTCCGATTCCCACACTATCTTCCATACCCCACGATCGTCCATTTTAGCATGTTTGCTGGTGGTTTTATGGTGTTTCACACATCCTAACCGATGTATGACGATATTTCTCAGAGATTGAGACTATTTAGATCGGTCAATACGAAACTCCACGCTATATTCTTGAATATTACGAGCAATTTTCCAATTTAAAAATTTTTAAAATTTCARGAAATTAATGCATATTATTGTGTAAAATCAACTTCCCAGCTTTCATAGCCTAATATATTTGTAATAATTTTCAAAAATGATCTCTAAAATTAAATATAATTTATTCCCACATGCCATATTTAGTGATAAAAATCAACTTAAAAGTCATTGTAATGTGGGTACGTAGTCGGTTATTCAACCATGTAAATATGCTTATATTTATCCATTAAACAGATARTMTGYAATAATTGGCCAATATTCRGAGTATTTTGTTGTTCGTWAGGCTCGGAAAAAACCCAAAAAACCRTTTTTRAATYTTRMAAAAACCTATACTAGAGTACCCACCGAAAGTGCTAAATATGCACAATATGGGGCTAATGTAAGTCTATAGCCGTGAAATGGCATTATTTTCCCTATTTCTGATAACAATAATGATAAAATTGATCCGAGTGTGGGAATTGGAAGAAAGTGTGGGAATCGGAAGAAAATGTGGGGTGACGATTTATAGCCGAAGTTATCCCATGATGCATTATGTTTCCATATATCCATATAAAGGGCGTATTTATAATTTTTACTTAATATAGATTTCAAATCAGATTTTTCTTGTTGATAGATGTCTGTTATCTTCTTTGAAAACGTGGTTCTATGATGTATAGTGTCTTTAGAAATTAATACTAGATTGGAATGACACAATTTGGAAAATTCCTTTAAAAATCGAAGGAATTCTGGGGTTTCTACTATCCTCAAAGACAGCCAACAACCCAAAAGAAGATCGAGAATGAGTGTATTAAGTTTTTTCTTAAGCTTGGGGTTGATGTTTGTTGGTACTAAATGTGTAAATAGTCCACCCATATTGTTGGTAGGCGAACATTTGTGATTTAATAAAGAAGAAGTGCCTGTAATTTTACTATCATAGTAATAAGTCTTTGAACACGAATCACATATAGCGAGGTCGTGGTTAGTCAAACGAGAGAATGATAGCCATGCTTTTGAGCTGCTATTGGGTTTGTAGACTTCGATTTTGTCAAAGTCTGTCCGTGAGATGTAATCTCCTGGTTTAAAATTTTTAATTGGAAAATTTTTCATTGCATTTTTAGTATAAGATAAGAGAAGATACATAGTCGTTTTTAGTTATAATTGACAGATTGATAAACACGTCTTATAAAATAAAAGTTACTCTGTGTTCATTTTAGAACAACACGGTTTTGATGAGCGAAAAACACGAATTTTGGCATTTTTCCGACCATTTCCGACCCGATCGGGTCGGAAATGGTCGGGTCGGCTCGGAACGCTCATCTCTGGTTTAAACTGTAAACACTCAATACATGTTTTTGTTTTGAGGGCGATAAAGCTCGCAAAGCCCTGGCCCACCAAGAAAGGACAAATCGATGTCCAAAGCCTATTCTTGCTTGGGTGTCCTAAGTAAATGTGCAAGTAGTTAAAGATTCCTTCAAACCGTATCTGTGGAATAACAATTCTTCTCTTGTCATCCACTATTAGATTCACATCATTGTAAAGTCTTGTAGTATAATATCCTTTCTCTAGGTTGTTCTGTATAATTGGGTCTTTAAGTTGGTCTTCTGCTATTCCTGGAAGATCGTAAAGTGTGTCCAGTTCGTTAAGACTATATACTCTGGAAATGTAATCAGCGCACGTGTTATTAGTGCCCTTAATATGTTGGAAAGAAAAATCATATTCTTCCAATAAAAGTTTCCATCGTTGTATCTTTCTAGACAAATCCGCCTTTTGATATAGAATGTTAATGTTGTCATTCCTTATTATAACTTGACAATTAAAGATTATGTTTTTGAAGTGTTGTAAACTCTTCAATATCGATAAGAGTTCCTTCTCAAGTATTGTGTAATTCTTTTCAGCTTCGTTAAACTTATAACTGTAAAATCCTAATGTCCTGTCATGTTGAAATAGTACTGCGCCAATTGCATTGTTACTGGCGTCCGTTTCTAAGTAGAAGTCTTGTTTGTAATCTGGAAAGTTTAATAAGGTTTGTTCCTTTATTCTTTTTAGGGTCTTGTTGACCGTTTCTTTGTCCTCTGTGGACCACTGAAACCTGTCCTTTCCCTTTAGTTTCTCGGTAATTGTGATCAGATCCTGAGAAAAATTGCTGACGAAAGGTCGAAACCAATTCAAAAATCCAAGTAACTTCATTACTCCCTTCCTGTTTTTGGGGGTGAAGTCTAGGTATGCGTCGACACGAGATATGTCTGCTCGTACTCCTTCCTCTGAAATGAGTAGTCCAAGGTACTTAATCTCTGTCTTCATTAGTTCTGTTTTCTCAAAGTTAATTGTTGCGCCTGCAGCAAGTAAGGTATCTATAGTTGTGGTCACGTGCTTAATGTGTTCCTCCTCATTAGCACTAAATATTAAAATGTCGTCTAGATAGACAACTGTAAACGGTAGATGAGATACTAATCTCTGTATTATCCGTTGGAAACACAAAGGTGCGTTTACCAGGCCAAATGGAAGCCTTGTGAACTCGTAAGCTTCTCCTAAGATGCTGAATGCAGTGTATTGTCTGGAGCTTTCGGTGAGTGGTATTTGGTAGTACCCATAATTCATGTCTAAGCTACTAAATACTTTCGCTTGACCAAGTTTTTGAGTTATCTCAGGGATTGAAGGAAATGGAAAGTTTTTCCTAACCGTGTTTCGGTTCAGTCTTCTGTAGTCTATAAGTAATCGAATTGTATTATTCTTTTTTAAGACTGGGGAAGCTGGTGAACAATATAACGAGTTCGTTTTCGTTATTATTCCCTTTTCTTCCAATTCTATCAGAGTTGTTCTGGTGAGTCCGAGTAATTTGTTCGGCACAGGATAAGGTCGTTGATAGTCTATCTTTTGAGGATCCTTTAGTACGATTTCATGACTATAATCTCGTAAACATCCTAGTGGGGGCTGTTTGCCCTTGATTTCGTTTATGTGATGGAGTAGTGCATCTTTTGGTGTTTTTTCCTTTATGGCAAATATCTTGCTCTTTGTAATGAGTTTGTAGTCTGGTTGACTCTTCCAGTGAGACAATTGTGAGTTCTCAATTGGGATGATAGTGTGTCCTATTTCTAGTGAATTGTTCTGGAAATTGATGATGATTTCGTTGTCTTCTATGAAATCCATTCCAAGTACGAGGTCGTAGCTCATTTTTGGCATAACCTTTGCTGTGACAGTGTATTCTGGTGCTGTACAGTTTCCGAGACGTAGTGTAAATTCTGTCTCTTCATCCAACGTGATTATCTTGGTATCTGCCAGTTCTACTTTACTTGGCGATGTGGTTTTACGAAGGGGCAATTCTCCTTCCAATGCTGTATCTCGCTTTATTAGGGTGATATGTGACCCTGTGTCGACTAGGCATTTAATTTCTTTTATGTTTACCTGTCCTTCAAGAATGAGTCCGGAACTTCTGTTCTTGGGTTCTTTGAAAGCGTAGATCTTCTTTATAGTTGGAGTTTCACCTTGATTCTGCATCGAATATGTCTTTGAATCTTGTTCTCTCCCTCGGTTTCCATTGCTATTTTGGTTGTATGAGGAATTGTATGATCCAGAATTATTGTTCTGACCATAACCGTAATTGCGTGTGTATCCTGAGTTATATCTATTATAAGGTTGTGGTGCTTGTTTGTTGCAGTAGTTCCGATTGGACTGTTGATTATATGGCTTATTTGTTTGCCCAGTTCTGCTCTGGGGGCTACTATTCCGGTCGCCATAGTAAGCCGTCCTCTCTCCGTTTGTTCTTTCATTGAATCGTCCTCTGTTTATAGAGTTTGATCCTTTGTGGGATTGACGCCTACATTCTGTATCGCTATGCGTTCCCGTTTGGTGTAATCGACACCATTTCGTGGACTGTTCTCTTTGAAAGGAATCTCTTTTCCTTTCCCTGTAGTGAGTTTTAGGTTCGTCTCTTATTTCGGAAAGAATGATATTTTCTATAGTCTGTATCCGTTCTACTATTTCGCGGACAGTGGATAAACCTGCCTTTGTCATTTCAACATGCGTAGTTGCACTGAGTCCTTGTTTAAAGACTTCCTCTATCTTTGTTTCTATTTGTGCATCATCGTACTTCTTCGTTATAGCCAGACGTGTTATTAATTTCTTTACTTCTAGATAGTAGTCTTCTATACGATGAAATTGGTCTTGGTTTATCCCGTTGATCTGTTTAAAGTAAATTCCACAGTTTGTGACTGGGTATGAACAGTTTAACAACACTTCTAGTGCTTCATTCAGGGTGTGTGTACCATTAAGATGACTGAGTAGTATTGGCGAAACTAATGCCTTTAGCACGTTAAGTGTGGTGTCATCGTCCCACTGTGCAAGAGTCACTGTTTCCTTGAACTCTTGTATCCAATCAATAAGGTCTTGGCTCCTAAGGTCAAATAGTCCTGTTAGTTGTCGATCCAACGAAATATTTGTATTGGGGACCTGTAACTTAAAAGTAATCGTTCTTCCTTGAGTCTGTGAAGGAGCTGTTATTTGGTGTCCTTGATAGGAGTGATTTCTAGATCTCTGACTGTTTAAACTCGGGTTGTTTCTGTAGGTTCCGTTATCAAACCCGGTTGGCAATGAATTCATTATGTCGGGGTGATATGGTACCCAACCATACTTAATGTAGTGATTATACATGGACATTTGATCCATGGGTGAAGTTCTAAACTTTTTCTGAAACATTTAAAATTTATAAAATCTTAAAAATATATTTATTTAAATCTAAATTGCTAATTCAAATTCAAATCTGCTGAACGGTACATAAAACTCCTTCTTTGGGAGAAAGCCACCGCAGCCATGTCTTTTCTTTTATTAACATTTTCTTGTTAAAAAGTTCCTATTCCGACATCCTCCCCGCTTCGGCTACTGGTACAACTCTTTTAACGTTGTGCCATTGTTCTGTCCCATCTATGTCTAGACATACTCTGTTTTTCTTGTCGTCAACTTTGACTATTCTGTAGGGACCATTGAATCTTCTTGAAGTCTTACTTTGGAGGGGTTCCTCTAACATAACTGTATCATTCACATTGAAGCTATGTTCTATTCTCTTTTTGTTTATTCTTTCGTTATCTTTAATCTTTACTTCTTCTTCCTTTTTCTTTACCATGTTGTAATTAACTTCCACCTTTCTTCGGAGTGGGTCTAGTGGTGAAGTTTCTTGTACTATTTCAATCGGACTATGCCCAAGTACTCTATTCTTACAGTAATTGAGATTCCTAAGTATCAGGGTTTTGATGTGTGTGATGCTGTTTCCTACGTGCATCCTAAATATGTTCCCTATGGTGGAGTTAATTCTCTCCGCTGTTGAATTTCCTGTTGGATTATACACAGATGTTCTTATGTGTTTGATCCCGTTGGTTGCAGTAAATTTCTTTAAAGCCTTTGACTTATATTGTTTCCCGTTGTCAGTAAGTAATTTGTGAGGTGTTCCATGTTCTTCTATCCATCCTTTGAGTAGAGATTCGACAATGTTTTGACCTGTAATATCTTCTGTTACGAGAATGTCTGTGGTTCTAGTAGCGAGGTCGATTAGTGTGACAACATAGAACCTGCTCTTTTCGAAGTCTGTTTGGAACTCGCTGCTGAAAAGCGGCCCATATATATCACTTGCTATTGTGTGGAACTTTTCGTGTTCCATGTTATTTCCTTGTAGTTTTCCATACCTCTTTGCTTTCTGTTTAAACCAGAGTTGAGAATTTCCGACCCGACCGCCCGAACCCGACCCGAACGGGTCGGGTTCGGGCGGAAGAAGGTCAAAAAAACGCTAAAAACTTTCACATGGATGCACTTTTAAAAATATGCACAATATTAGTTATTTACGCTAGATATTTGCGTAATTTTATTTTTCAAATAGTTAATTTACTCTGATATTAGATTATATGATGAAAACAGGCTAAAACAAATAATTTTTGAGTTTGTTTCGTTATTTTTGAATATCATAAATTTGGGGGAATTAATTTTTTAGTAGAAAAATTCTTACAAATTACCGTTCCGATTCCGACCCGACCCGATTTTCGGCTGGTCGGAATCGGAAATTTGGGTTTATTCTCAGAACAAGTTTGTATCATGCTACACCGATGTTTGTTATAAGTAGGACCTTGAAAAATAGTACATTTTTTCGAAAATTTTATATTTTGTTTAAAACCTGTTAGAACAATCGTAACAATTCAAAGTTTAATTTTTTTTGGCTTCATTATGATCCCAGAAATGTACTATTTTGCGGTTTTTGGTACTATTTCGCATTTTTAATTTTTAATGAAAAATTATGACGTAAAAAATGTACTATAAATCAAAGTCATAGTTATAAGTTTAGTTTTTTTATTAATCATGATTTCCTATTTAGTATAAACATCAATAATTAAATGTAGAAAATGAGAATAGTAATTAAATGCCGTTTTCAAAAAAATTAGTATTGAACTTATTTCACCAATATTTTAAATTCTTTTCAACTGAACATTAAAGAATAAATATTGCCCTAAACATATTTACTTTACTGGTAAA
>JASNJN010003568.1:0-14951 GCA_030180075.1 Mikrocytos mackini
GCATATGGTACTGAGCGCTCTCTAGCAACTGTAGGTCTTACGTTGGGCTGCAGTTTTATTTCAAAAATTTCACCTTTTATAAACGGCGGAAATTCATCATTTTTATTTACTGGTAACACTTTGTTTGCACTTGACTCCTTTACTGGATAGTCAGGCTTAATGTGATTTACCGTTAGTTTATTATTTGTTTTACTATTAACATCATTATTTGAGTTAATGTATTTAATTTTATTTGAATAATAATTATTTCTAATTTTATTTTCATATTTACTTATTGGTTCCAGCTTCTGAATTATTCTCAATTCAACCGCATCTTTGGCTCCCAATAGATTCATTCCTTTATCCGTGACTACAAACTTTATTGTTTTCTTTTTATTTCCATAGTTTGTTTCGCACTGGATGACTCCTTTGGTCCATATATACCCTCCGTTATAAGTTCTCAAACGGGGTGTGTATTTGTTGTTTATCTTGCTTACTAGCCCAAGTTTCTTGGCTGTCCAGAAGTTAATAAGGGAATAATCAGATCCAGTATCTGCTCTGATTCTTATTTCTTTCCCATTTATTTTTATTACCTCGTCAAATACTGAGGTTTCTTTCTTTGTTGAACTTTTATTGTACTGCTCTTTGACGTTGTAGACATTCCTGTCGTTGTCATGAGTGTTTGGATCTTTGTTCTTCTTTATCTGGTTTGCTGGCACTGGAGCATCACAAGCTTCCGTGGTGTGATTACGCTTTCCACAGCGTCTGCATCTATCCCCGTATGCGGGACAGGATCTCCTGTAGTCAGGGTGGTCTTGATGACAGCGGCGGCATTGTATTATTGGCCTGCCTTGTGCCCTTGGTCTTGTTATAAAACGAGGGTTAATGGTTTGTTGTGGACGGTTGTAATACTCGTCTCTGTAGCTTTCTTCGGATTGTTTGGCTATAGTGCATGTTTCTTCCCAAGTCTGCGGAGTTCTCGCGACTAGTGCACGCCTTAATCCTATACTTGAGAGACCGTGTATGAATTTGTCTCTCAGTATTTCTTTTTCTAGTATTTCCCACTCACATTCTGAGGCGACTCGACACAATCTGTCGGTGTATGCCTGTATTGGGCTTCCATCTTGGAATATGTTGAAAAACTCCAGTCTTGCGGACGTTGGCGTCTTCGCTGGGTTGTAATGAGCATTTAGTGCTTCTACTATACCTTTGTATGTCGTTAGTTGTCCTGGTAAACTTGCCAGGGTTCGGTTTCCCTCTATCCCTAAGCAGTATTTGAGTATGCTTATAACTCGACCTTCACCGGCTTGGTGTAAGTTCCATACTTCCAGGTAGGTTTCAAACATTTCATGCCAAGTCTTCCATGGTATTGGCGGCTCGCCAGGAAACTCATGGAATGTCCGTGGTTGATTTAGTGGGTGAGTCTGTATGCTCACTGTCTGCGGCGTGTACGTTTGCACTGCCGGAGTTTCTATCTTTGTTGTTGGGAGGACTTCGGGTTGTTGGACAGGCGCTGGTTTCTCAGCTACCGGTTCCCTCTTCCTCCTCTCCATGGATTCAACAGCAGCCTGTGCTTGTTTGAAGATCCCAACTATGAATATTAGTTGGTATTCCATGAGGGCATTTACTAGACCCGGCTTCTTTTCGTTTGCCTTCACTTTCATTCCGCGAAGTGAGACCTCTAGCCGTAGGTCTGCTATTTCCTGTTTCTCCGCCTCTTCTATCCGGGTTTTAAACTCCTGGATGTAGGCCTCTTTCAGGTCTTCTTGTGCGAACCATTTGTTTTCTTTCCTGAGCAATTCCATCGCTCTGAAGAATACATCGTATGGTGTTTCGGTAACGAGTTTGACCAGTTTATCGACTGGTAGATCCTGTGTGTATCGCCATGTAGGAATTAGCTGTGAGGTTAATTTCTAAAGAATTTAAAAAGTTATATTTATTTAGAAATATAGGGGATAACACCCCGGGGATCCGAGTTAGTATGCATTGACTATATGTAGCCAATGCATCCACTCTACATATATATTTTAGAAATTTTAAATTCTCGGCAAATATTCGGAACAACCCAAACTACAACAATAAACCTTTTCAGTCGGCAAACAGGCCGCAAGATAGCCGAAGGCACGGCAGTTTGACGTCAAAAGCCTATGGTGTTAATTCAGGCTACATAAACAACAACAACAACTATAACAATCATTCTTACACACAGAATTCACAGAGACCCTATGTACAAAGAGAAAGAAGATTCATGCCCCAACTAATTCAGTTTACAGTTGCGCCGAGTATGAGCGTAGGGGATATACAGTTACAGCCAGGGTGGGGAAGTTTTTGACACATGGTTTAAACCATGGTGGTTTAAACCGGATATTACCGTCACGTCATAAACCTTTTTGACACCAAAAATGTCAAAAACCTCGATTTAAAGAGGGAAAATATTTTCGGCATTTTCAGATTGGTAATTTCGGACTTTTGAGGTAAAAATAAATTCGGGTTTTAAGGTCGCAAAATCGATCATGAATGGATCATTTTGAAAATTTCGAAATGTATAATTCTTGTTAGTTGTTATATTACACGTATCTAATCATCTTTTCTGATAATTCAATTATATTTCAAAAATAATTTTTTACTTTTCAAATTTTGGTTTTAACCAGTTTTCTCCGGTTAAAGCCACTGTCATGTCTAAAAGGGTTTTTGACTGTCCAAAACCCCACCCTGGTTACAGCTAGAAAAATTCGAGGATCCAAAAAACCAAGACTTTTTCAACTGGATTGCGTCGTTTGGGAAGATTAAAGCCCAAACAGCATGGGACGATTTAGCCACTATGGCTGTGTTACGGATTGCAGTCGCAACCAAGTACCTTCCAACTTTGGATAACAACAGAACCTTTGATAAGAAGATGGACGCGCTGATTCACGCGGTCTATAACAGTACAGATACTCATTTCCATCTAAAAGCACTACAAACCATGAGAGCATCTAACTACAAGAGTATGGTGGATTATAGTTCTGCATTGGAACGACAATTTAAGATAGTAGAAGCTTGTTTGTTTCCTGAGACATTAAGAGCTAGTGAGAAGTTCCAGCACTTTATAGACGGACTACACCCAAATGACTACGAGAGAGTTATTAATGCAGGCATACGAGAGTATAGCAAAGCCGCATCTCACCTAGTACARATTGAAAAACTGCGCAGACAGCACGGACGATTCCGAGCAAAGTCTTACAACGAGTATTACTCATCGCGCCCATTTGTACAACCTGACAATTCGTCCAACTATAGACAACAAAGACAAGAATTTCAAACTACTCCAGGAAACCAAAGAAATAATACTTATAAGGGCCAAGAGAAGCCACATCAGGTGAATTTCATCAAAGAAGGCACAGCGCCTCTTGAGCGATTGGAGCTCCAAACCGAAATAGCGGACTTAAAATTCACAAGCATACTGGACACAGGTTCCACGAGCAATATAATCGACCAATCACTAGTCGATCAGCTGGTGACTAAACCGGAAACAAAGAAGATGATACCGGAAGTTCAATTAGCTTGTGCAAATGGAGAAACTCTTAACGTAACACTCATGGCAGATCTTTCTCTGAAATTCCCACAATTTCCCCACAAGACTTTCAAGGCTGGAATCTTGTTTCCCACACTTCCTTCCATTTCCCACACTTTCTTCCAATTCCCACACTTTCTTCCGATTCCCACACTATCTTCCATATCCCACGATCGTCCATTTTAGCATGATTGTTGGCGGTTTTRTGGTGTTTCACACATCTTAACCGATGTATGACGATATTTCTCAGAGACAGAGACTGTTTAGATCGGTTAGTACGAAAATCCRCAYTATATTCTTGAATATTACGMGCAMKTTYCCAATTTTTAAAWTTTTAAAATTTCAGGAARTTAATGCATATTATTGTGTAAAATCRACTTCCYAGCTTTCAGAACCTAATATATTTGTAAAAATTTTCAAAAATTATCTTGAAAATTTAATATAATTTGTTCCCACGTGCCATATTTAGTGATAAAAATCAACTTAAAAGTCATTGTAATGTGAGTACGTAGTCGGTTATTCAACCATGTAAATATGCTTATATTTATTCATTAAACAGATAATCCGCAATAATTGGCCAATGTTCAGAGTATTTTGTTGTTCGTAAGGCTCGGAAAAAACCCAAAAAACCATTTTTAAATTTTGAAAAAACCTATACTAGAGTACTCACCGAAAATGTTAAATATGCACAATATGGGGCTAATGTGAGTATATAGCCGTGAGATGGCATTATTTTCCGTATTTCTGGTAAAAATCATGATAAAATGGGTCTGAGTGTGGGAATTGGAAGAAAGTGTGGGAAATGGAAGAAAATGTGGGGTGACGATTTATAGCCGAATCCCCCTTTGGTTGGATCGACATATAATCGGGCATTTGTTATGCGGTATGGGATTAACCCTCTACGCTTTAACAGACACCGTGTCAATCTGTTCAGCCAGGAAAGTTCTGATACTTTCCATTCAACGGCTTGAGATATGTATCGAATGAGGGGAGCGACACTTATTCGTATTTGTTTCCCGATATTCACGGGCGTTAGCCTGGATCTCGCTATTTTGCGGATTCTTCTAATGGCTTCGTGCTCTATCTCGTCTTTAGTTGTAGTACCATTTACCCGGACCTGCTTAAATCCCAAGTATTTGTATGGGTTTTTAGACTTTTCCGATATGAGGGGGAAATTCCTGAGTGAATCAGTGAATCTAATTCTCCCCCTGCTTGCATCGGTTACAAGTCCGCTTTTTCCATTGTTTATCTCTAGTCCTACGACTTCAGCGAGTTTACGAATGGAGCTGACTCTGTTATCGAGTGCAGCGACGGAGCTCCCGAAGATTTTAATGTMGTCCATGTAACACACTTTGTGTGACCACTTCGGACTATCTCCATTGGTGGGAGTTGGTTCCGGTTTTGTCCTTAATATAGTTAAGGCTATGTAGAACAAGGTTGGTGACATCTTGTCTCCTTGGAAAATTCCGCGTTTGATGTCAATCTTTGACGATTGACCTTCGAGGTTCACCACAAATGTATGCCACTTTGACATTAGCTTTGTGATTGTATTATACAACCTCTGGGTTTTGTCGTTCCCGTTTACAAATAATGTTTTCAGGATTTGACTAAGCCCTTGGTGACTTACAGAGTCGTAGGCTTTTTGGAAGTCAATATAGGCGATGTGAATCGCCTTTCTAAAGATCTTCCGATATTTCTGCACGATGTTTTCACTTATTAAGTGAGCATCAAAGCAGCCTCGTTTAAACTTCCGGTTTGCCACTTGATCTTTATCCCAGTTGTTGGATTGGATCGTGGCTCGGATAATACGAGATTCCACTATGGTGGTAAACACCTTGTATAGTGAGTTGACCATTGTGATTGGCCTAAAATTTTTGGGGTCCGTTACTGCTTTATTTTTTTTATGAAAGAGTATGGTTCTTCCCCTTGTAAACCACTCAGGTGGTTCTTTTTCCCCGTCCCAGATCTCATTGAAGAGTCTGGTTAATATGGGAATTAGGGTGCCACCGATTTTCCGTACCATATACATGTGTACACCATCGGGTCCTKGAGCTTTCCAGGGTTTGGCATTRAGCAAGGCTAGTGCAATGTCTTTGCATCTTACCTCTTTGTTGTGAGATTTTTTCTCGGTTGTCTTGATCCCGCTTTTGTCGATTGCTCTGTCGAGCTCGATCTGCGGACAGACTTTCTCCTTCTCCCATAGGCCTTTCCAGAACTTCAAATGTTCATCAGGGTTGGGTGGAGATACATACTTCAGGTTGCCTGGTTTCGMWYSAGGAAACCTGAAGTATGTATCTCCACCCAACCCTGATGAACATTTGAAGTTCTGGAAAGGCTTATGGGAGAAGGAGAAAGTCTGTCCGCAGATCGAGCTCGACAGAGCAATCGACAAAAGCGGGATAAAGACAACCGAGAAAAAATCTCACAACAAAGAGGTAAGATGCAAAGACATTGCACTAGCATTGCTCAATGCCAAACCCTGGAAAGCTCCAGGACCCGATGGTGTACGCATGTATATGGTACGGAAAATCGATGGCACCCTAATTCCCATACTAACCAGACTCTTCAATGAGATCTGGGACGGGAAAAAGAACCACCTGAGTGGTTTACAAGGGGAAGAACCATACTCTTTCATAAAAATGATAAAGCAGTAACGGACCCCAAAATTTTAGGCCAATCACAATGGTCAACTCACTATACAAGGTGTTTACCACCATAGTGGAATCTCGTATTATCCGAGCCATGATCCAATCCAACAATTGGGATAAAGATCAAGTGGCAAACCGGAAGTTTAAACGAGGCTGCTTTGATGCTCACTTAATAAGTGAAAACATCGTGCAGAAATATCGGAAGATCTTTAGAAAGGCGATCCACATCGCCTATATTGACTTCCAAAAAGCCTACGACTCTGTAAGTCACCAAGGGCTCAGTCAAATCCTGAAAACATTGTTTGTAAACGGGAACGACAAAACCCAGAGGTTATATAATACAATCACAAAGCTAATGTCAAAGTGGCATACATATGTGGTGAACCTCGAAGGTCAATCGTCAAAGATTGACATCAAACGCGGGATTTTTCAAGGAGACAAGATGTCACCAACCTTGTTCTGCATAGCCTTAACTATATTAAGGACAAAACCGGAACCAACTCCCACCAATGGAGATAGTCCGAAGTGGTCACACAAAGTGTGTTACATGGACGACATTAAAATCTTCGGGAGCTCCGTCGCTGCACTCGATAACAGAGTCAGCTCCATTCGTAAACTCGCTGAAGTCGTAGGACTCGAGATAAACAATGGAGAAAGCGGACTTGTAACCGATGCAAGCAGGGGAGAATTAGATTCGCCGATTCACTCAGGAATTTCCCCCTCATATCGGAAAAGTCTAAAAACCCATACAAATACCTGGGATTTAAGCAGGTCTGGGTAAATGGTACTACAACCAAAGACTAGATAGAGCACGAAGCCATTAGAAGGATCCGCAAAATAGCGAGATCCAGGCTAACGCTCGTGAATATCGGGAAACAGATACGAATAAGTGTTGCTCCCCTTATTCGATACATATCTCAAGCCGTTGAATGGAAAGTAACATAACTTTCCCGGCTGAACAGACTGACACGGTGCCTGTTAAAGCGCAGAGGGTTAATCCCATACCGCATAACAAACGCCCGATTATATGTCGATCCAACCAAAGGGGGATTCGCCCCCTAACTCCATAGAAGAGGACTATATGGCCATATGTTCCACGCTGCGGTATATAGCCGAATCAGCATAGGAAGCCACGATTCCCATTGAAGAACAAACCGCCTCCACGATGATCGTGACAGAACAGAGGATGATCGAGCATGTGTTACACAATGCAACAGATCCAACCCATATGATCTCAGTGAATCTGGAAAGGCGAAGAAATGCAATTGCATTTGCAGGCCAAATGAACTGGGCCTATAAAACATCCTCGAAAGAAAGGCTTCTAATTAGAAGCACATTCCAGGAAAATTATGTGGCAAAGTGGAATGCCACCAAACTAAGGTCACCGTTCCCTACCGTAAGGAAGGACACAAAGACCTGCGGCGCAAAAAGCCATTTATGGCTAAAAAACCTGGCTTATCCAGGTGAGACGTTAAACAGGCCCTCCTTCTCCAAGATGGAATAGGCCAACACAGATCGTGGCACAAGGTCACCAATCCTTCTACATCGGACATGTGTCGCAGGTATTTGAAGCAAAAGGAGACAATAGCCCATGTGTTAGGGGGTTCATGTTCACTTTCCCCTAAAAAGGTTCACTTTCCCCTAAATTTGTTCACTCTCCCCACTTTTGTTCACTTTCCCCTAAATTTCGGGGTAATTAATTTTTTTCTATCAAAAGAATTTGAGTCATAATACCATTTTGATTTAACTAACGTAAAATTTTTTTTTAAGAATGCTGGTAATTTTGGTTTTCCAAAAAAACGCAATATACGCGAAAATTTTTTTGGCTTGGAAATTTTTTGTGTTTCGCTGGAAAAATTTTCAAATATAAATTTCCTAATAAAAAAWTTTTTTCTGAAAATATTTTTAAGGTCAAAATAACGTTTTTATGACGTAAAAAAAAAATTAAAAAAAAAATTTTTTTTGGGAAATGGTCAAGGGGTACCTTRACCATTTYARAAAAGTCGACACCCGAAGAACTTGAATTTTTCAATAAATTTTTTTGAAAATTGTTTAGCATACGTATTTTCAAAAGATCTACAAATATAAGTTTTTTGAAAATTATATAATATTTTCAACCGATATAATATCCAAATTTACAAATTTAGGGGAAAATAAAGCCATTTTTGAGATATCGATATATCGGATATTTTTTTTAAATTGATTTCCAAAGTTGTTTTTATCGTCAAGATCTGGGCTTTAGAAAGCCGTAAAAAAATTCTCAGAAAAAATTTTGATTTCGAATAATATTATTTCTAGTGGGACTTTTTGGACTAATTTTGGAAAAATTGGTTCAAAATGGAAAAATATTTTTTGTCAAAAACACATGTTATTTTAAACTTAAAATGTCATTTATATATTCATTTTTAAAAGTCAATCGATTCTTGATGATTTTTGGAAAATTTTGACAAAAAATATTTTTTCATTTTGAACCAATTTTTCCAAAATTAGTCCAAAAAGTCCCACTAGAAATAATATTATTCGAAATCAAAATTTTTTCTGAGAATTTTTTTACGGCTTTCTAAAGCCCAGATCTTGACGATAAAAACAACTTTGGAAATCAATTTAAAAAAAATATCCGATATATCGATATCTCAAAAATGGCTTTATTTTCCCCTAAATTTGTAAATTTGGATATTATATCGGTTGAAAATATTATATAATTTTCAAAAAACTTATATTTGTAGATCTTTTGAAAATACGTATGCTAAACAATTTTCAAAAAAATTTATTGAAAAATTCAAGTTCTTCGGGTGTCGACTTTTCAAAAATGGTTAAGGGGTAGGTACCCTTTGAAAATTTTTTCGGAATTTTTCTTTATTAGCAAATTTATATTCGAAAAATTTTCTTGCGAAACATAAAATATTTCCAAGCCAAACATTTTTTCGCATGTGTTGCGTTTTTTGAAAACCCAAAATTATCAGGATGCTTAAAAATCTTTTTACGTTAGTTAAATCCAAATGGTAACATGACTCAAATTCTTTTGATAGAAAAAAATTAATTCGCTCCCAAATCTGGGGAGGATGGCCAATTCCGGGTTAGTTGGCCAAATTACGGGGAGAATGAACCTTGATCTGATATTTACATATAAATATACAAATTTAGTTAATGACTATCTATTCCATATAATATTTTGTTCCATCTTTTAAAGGAATACAAATGTAAACACATTGCATTTACAGAAAGTAGCATTATTAAAAGAAAATATTTAATAACTATATACAAAAGAAAAAACCAGGGGGCCAAACCAAAGTTAGACCCGGATCAGCATTAATGAAAGATAATAATTAAATATATTAGTAAAGTCAGAATAATTTTAATAGTTTTTAGTTTGTATTAAGATGTATTTATTGAAACAAAATATTATATGGAATAGATAGTCATTAACTAAATTTGTATATTTATATGTAAATATCAGATCAAGGTTCATTCTCCCCGTAATTTGGCCAACTAACCCGGAATTGGCCATCCTCCCCAGATTTGGGAGCGAATTAATTTTTTTCTATCAAAAGAATTTGAGTCATGTTACCATTTGGATTTAACTAACGTAAAAAGATTTTTAAGCATCCTGATAATTTTGGGTTTTCAAAAAACGCAACACATGCGAAAAAATGTTTGGCTTGGAAATATTTTATGTTTCGCAAGAAAATTTTTCGAATATAAATTTGCTAATAAAGAAAAATTCCGAAAAAATTTTCTTGCGAAACATAAAATATTTCCAAGCCAAACATTTTTTCGCATGTGTTGCGTTTTTTGAAAACCCAAAATTATCAGGATGCTTAAAAATCTTTTTACGTTAGTTAAATCCAAATGGTAACATGACTCAAATTCTTTTGATAGAAAAAAATTAATTCGCTCCCAAATCTGGGGAGGATGGCCAATTCCGGGTTAGTTGGCCAAATTACGGGGAGAATGAACCTTGATCTGATATTTACATATAAATATACAAATTTAGTTAATGACTATCTATTCCATATAATATTTTGTTTCAATAAATACATCTTAATACAAACTAAAAACTATTAAAATTATTCTGACTTTACTAATATATTTAATTATTATCTTTCATTAATGCTGATCCGGGTCTAACTTTGGTTTGGCCCCCTGGTTTTTTCTTTTGTATATAGTTATTAAATATTTTCTTTTAATAATGCTACTTTCTGTAAATGCAATGTGTTTACATTTGTATTCCTTTAAAAGATGGAACAACTACAGATAATACCATACTGGTGGGTAAGCTGAGCTGGGTTGTAACTCACTACTGGTATGGAAATGTATCGTATAAACTCTTCAAATTATTTCAAACGAGTTAAATTATTGCGGGCCTAGACAACAAAATTCTTAGTTTCATCGCCAATTGTATTCTCGCTGATAATATAACTCATAGAATTCCATTGGTCCTCAATTTGTACTACGTTCATTTCTATTTCCTCCTTTGGGTAGATAATGTTAGATTGAAAAAGACATTTTTTCTTTGTTCTCAGTGTAGTATTTATTTGATTCCGTTATTATTATTTCGCTCAGAATTTCTAACATTTCCAAAATTGTACGCTTTTCTCTAAATGTATATTTTGTTTTTATCACATTGTTGAATGCTTCTAAACCGTTATTTGTACTTGGGACAAAAAGATCATATCCCTCGTACCAGTTTACAAAATTGTCAACAAAGTTATTTTAAAAATAACTTGTAAAGGTATCATACTTTTCTTCATTATATTTATCTATTAATAGATCGCATCCTCTATAAAAATCTCATTCGTCGGACTCAATTGTAGTACAGAAACATCATTCATTACACATGTCTGTTCTTCTTTACTTAACCCTTTCACTTTGGAATCGAGAGTTTTCCTTCTGTGAAACCAGCAATGAACATTTTTTCTCATTCCAAATGTATCATTGAAGGCTGTTATTTCCGCATTACAACAATCGGTAATGGAAACGGAAGGATCGACTTTCATATTCTTACTACGGCATACTTCAATGAATCTTGACATTGCCCATTTAAAGTCTTCAGTTCTCTCAGTTTCCAGTATTCCCACACCATGTAAGTGGAACTTGCGGTCCAGGTCTGTAGTTCCGAACACAACAACTGGGAAGCCTACCTTTAGAAGCTTATGGGTGGTATCCGAATGAAACACCAATTTATCACCATGGCTTTCAATAAGTGCCGTACTCGTACAGAAGATTCTTGTATTCCCAAACTGGGCGACCTTTATGATAGGCCGGCATTTGTCATGCCTTGGTGTTTCTTTATGCTTGTAGTCAATGGCCATAAGCAAATCGGCCCTTTCTAGTATGTCCATGTCTGTCACTTTATCTTGTTGAAAAGCATTCTTCTTATATGCTTTGAGTACATTAGAAATAGTACTCTCCGTCGTCCTCATTCCTTCAGACTCAAGATACAGCCGTATAGTCCTTGGTTTTCTTATACCGCTCTTGAAAAGACTTATCATTTTCTCTCTAGTTATCTTGCCCTGACTTAACCTGCATGACGATAAGTGTTCTCCAAATGTGCTGATAATGTACTCATCCTTTCTATTTAGGAATGAGTTTGAGATTTCAACGCGCATGTGACATCTGTGGGTCCTATTTTTGCATCTGTATATAGCAAGCCCGCCATACCTTGAAGACCTCGTTTCATGGGAAGTCATCTGTATTTTAAGATGATCTACAAAGATACTAAGATCTTCACTTCGAATCTTCTCTATCTTGAACCGCTGGCCTCCTGTATTGACCATTTTAACAAGAATCAGATCAACTCCACTAGGATGTACTTGAATTACTTCTTCGTTATTTTCGGAATTGCTTATGTCCTTCTCTAATTTCTCATCATCTTCTGATGTCTCTGCGTCGCTCTCAGGTATTTTTTCTGGGTACCAATCGTTTAAGTCCATTATATTTTTTTGTGGAAATCATATCGCAAATACAAACCCTATTATATCCTTTATGGGACAATTTTATTAGTTATGTCGCTATGTGGCTAGTTTTTATACGAACGGTTTATGAAACTGCAAATAACACGTTTGAAAACATACATACCTGGCTCGATATCTTATCCATGCCACACATAACTCAATTTGAAGCAAATTGACAAACCACAGCGATTTTTCAAATTTTAGATCATAAAAACACCTTATCCAAGCATACCGCCTATTTTAAATACATTTGTCGAATTTATATACAAAATGCCCAAATTTACAACAAAATGCCCTTTTATCAAACAAAATATTAAATTTCGTGTGAAATCACCCAAAACTCACACAAATTAAACTCAGAGCCAATTTTACCCTTTTCAAAAGTTTTTAATAACATTTTATAAGAGGTCTGTATTCTTGGGGACCTTTTTAGTTCTTCTTCACTATAAATGTTATTGGTACCGGGGTGCTCACCAGTGCAAATATAGTTAGCATGTGTAGGTCTTCGTAACTTGTTTACTGTATCCATTCCTAAAACAGAATACACGAGTAATGCTGTTGTGAATATTGTTGAGGTCATTAGTTTAACTTTTAATTTTGTTTTTTGTTGTTGAACTTTTATGTACACTTGAAATATAAAATTTGAAACACCTGGAAATTTTTTATATGTGGATGAAATAAGTCTTTCAAATAAAGTTTGTTTCTATTTTGATCTATATTAGACGTATATAATATTTTTTAAACATTTATTACTCTTATGTAATTTCTACAATATTTTCGTCTCATAAATTCAAAAGTTAAATTTTGAAATTTGAAACAATAAAATAACTAAACCCAACCAATAAAAAATAATTATTTAATATTCTATCCACTTCCCCTCATTAGATAAACATGTAGTACTACGGATTTGTAATATGTACTACGTAATATGCTTAAAATGGCTTGTAATTATTAGATGATTTTCCCAAAATGTTCCCGTTACTTCAATTATAAACTCCAGAATAATGATATCACCTTATTAAAACGTTTACAAGCTTCTCTAGTTGATTAGTTCTTTTATTACTCACCCTTGGCAATGTATTATCAGTCTATACATTCTGTAAATATATATCCTCTATCAAGCCTCTTTGTATTTATTCGCTTGAACTTCTTCGTCTATTCATTCATTGCGCGAGCTCATAAAGACATATTATTCGACGTGAGCCAGGAGAAAAGCTCAGTTTGTTAGGAGAATTGTCAAACCAAACTTAACAAGCAAACCCATAGAAGAGGATTTTGAAGGTGTTATCTTGATTGTATTGGTTCTGTAATGGCTATAAGGATTGGATAAAAGTCCCTTGGTGACATAGTTTGGTTAGAAGTTATTTTCTGCTCTTGGTATAGTTTTTCGTGGGAAGTCTTAACTATAAATTTCTATCCAGCGTTTACTTATAAAGTTATTCTTCCTTGTGTTTGGTAAAACTTAGAATTTATGTTATGTGAACTTGTGTACTTTGACGGGCTTGAATGGAGTGAAGAGAAAACCCAATTACAAATCTGAAAATTTAAAACCCAAAATCTTATTAAAACTCGAGTAAGTTACGATATACTTCTCAATGATACCGACCGAGTTTTAAGCATATAATTAGGTTTTATATTTAATATTGTATTAATATTCGTCCAACTCTTTGATTTATAAAACTTTTTCCCAAAAATTTAAATTTTGACACTAAATGAAACCCATTTAAAACCTACAGGCCATAACTTCAGCACACCGCACTCGTAAATCATGGAGAAAAGTCGCCAAGCTGTTCAAAGTCTCAGTTACAACTATTTACAGGTTCGCTAGACAAAGAAATTACTACTTAAAAAAAAACCCAAAAACATATATGACGACCGTATCGAACGAAAACTAAAGAGAATTTTAGAGAACAACATAGTCACATCGGCGAAAGAACTCTATTTGACAGAAAAGCTGCCAGGAAGTTATTCTTATTTTATCAAATGGCTGTCAAAACATGAATATAAATTCAAAAATAGGGTCAAAAAAAGTTTCTTGACCAGTAAAACAATAAAGAAACGTTTAAACTTCAGTGCTTCTCATGTGGGAGTAGTAGGTTTCAATGTTAAAATCGTATTTTCCGACGAAAAACGTTTTAACTTATACGGACCGGATAGGTCCTATAAGTTCTGGCTGAAAAAAGACTCAAATAAAGCCCAGGAGAAACAGTACATCAAAATACAGTGTTTATTCTTAAATGAAAAACTATGAAAGGACGGGAATAATGATTAGGGCAAGCATTTCTGCTCGTGGGAAGGTAGACATGTTCTTATGCGAAAAAATCATAAACTCCCTTGAATATCAAACTATTCTCAAGAAATTCATAAACGGTAATGTGAAAAGGCTTTATCCTGACAATAGTTTCTTTTTGCAACAAGACAACGCACCGCCGCATGCTAGTAAGAGTACAACCGAATACTTAAGAGCCAAAAAAATTGATGTTTTAAATTGGCCGTCCAATTCTCCGGATTTGAATCCGATTGAGAATTTCTGGACTGAAATGAGTAGGTAAGTGTACAAAGGGGGAATTGTATTCACAAATAAAATATCTCTTTGGAATAAATACAAAAAGTATGGTCAGAAACAGGGTTGGGAGGTTTAAACCACGAGGTTTAAACCACATGGTTTAAACCGGTTTTTGCCGTCCTGTCCAAAAGGTTTTGGACGTAAAAGACGTCTTAAACCTCCTATTTGGTAGGGGCTTGAGGGGCCTGAAATTGAAACGTGAAATGACCTTTTCCAAAAACGTCACCAAATGATCATAATATTTTGTCTTA
>JASNJN010003571.1:0-11197 GCA_030180075.1 Mikrocytos mackini
AACAAGCTTCCTCACTCATTATCTATATTTTGAAAATTTTATAGGAATTTAGTAGTATTTAAAATTTTTTATGAGTCTAGCAATTACGAAATTTAAACGAATCTGTTCAAAACGGAAGTTAAGTATTTGGGACACACAATCACTAAAGACGGAATACAACCTGACACTTCCCGAGTAGAAACATTTCAATACAATAAACCCAAGACGAAGAGAGAAATTATGAAGATTCTCGGATTTCTACAATGGTTTAGACCAGAGTTGAGAATTTTGCCTAAATCCAGAACCCGACCCGACCCGCCCCGCCTTCGGGTCGGGCGGGTCGGGTAGGAAATTTGTAAGAATTTTTCTACTAAAAAATTAATTCCCCCAAATTTATGATATTCAAAAATAACGAATCAAAACTCAAAAATTATTTGTTTTAACTTGTTTTCATCATAGAATCTAATATCAGAGTAAATTAACTATTTGAAAAATAAAATTACGCAAATATTTAGCGTAAATTAGTAAAATTGGGCATATTTTTAAAAGTGCATCCATGTGAGAGTTTTTAGCGTTTTTTTGACCTTCTTCCGCCCGAACCCGACCCGAACGGGTCGGGTTCGGGCGGTCGGGTCGGAAATTCTCAACTCTGGTTTAGACCATATATACCAGAAGCATCAAAGAAACTGGTCTTTTTAACTTCGAAATTAAACAAAGATAAGAAAATTAAATGGACAATGGAAGATGATGACAAAGCAAAAGCTTACCTTGAGGAAATAAAAGAAAGAACCTTACTAAATTTTCCAGATCCTACAAAGAAATACTTATTACAAACAGACGCATCAGATAACGTGATAGGAGCAATACTTTGCCAAGGAACAAAAACAATAGGATTTTATTCATATATGCTTAATAAAACGGAAAAGAATTATTCGACTACGGAAAAAGAATATCATGCAATATGGAAAAGCATACACCATTTTAGGACGATAGTATTTGGATCAGAGATAGATCTTGAAACAGATAACAAAAATCTTTTAGGAATAGCGGAATCAACGAAGAGAATAGAGAGATGGAGGATATCCATACAAGACATGGATATAAGATTAAAACACATCTCAGGTAAAACAACATGATTGCTGATCACTTATCAAGACCCAACATAGCAAGCTTAACAATCGAACATTCTGCATTTCAGCGTTTGGGGGAGAAGATTAAGGAGTGGCAGACACAAATAAGCATGACAGAAACCATGGATTCTATGGAAATTCAGAATATAGGAAGAATAATTACAACCAAAGAAAACCCTAAAAGAATGATTATTACAGAAAATAATACACTAGAATTTTTACAAGAAATGCATAAGATACTTGGACATCCAGGTCAAACAGCTGAGCAAAGACCCTAAAAGCATATTTCAAGGTTGAAAAGTTATGGGAGAACTTACAAAGAATAACAAACAAGTGTCTAAGATGTCAATTAAATAAGAAAAGAACTTCAGAATTAGGAGAAACGAAAGGATTTATCTACAGCAACGAAAAGTGGCACACAATTAGCGTAGATATATTGGGACCGTTAGATACAACATATCTTCTAGACGAAACAAAACCACAGGAAACCAACTTATTAGTTTAGTTAGGGCAACCAAAAAGACTATTTTTAAAAACTGTGATTGTTATAATATAACCCGGTGTTTAAGATGTGCTTACTATTTCGTGTTATAGATCACCATGGCAATACTTATACTTGTTTTATAATTTAAAAGAGACTATAACGATCTATACTTGGGTTTAAATTTTTTAAATTTTTAAATTTTTGCTATGGAAATTGTTTTGGGATAAAACGACTGTTGCATGCTATAATATACACAACAATGAAACAGTCTATTCTGATTTACTCTTCCACTTCTGTACACTATATAGCGAACATCCCTTTTCTATAGAAAACAACATAAGAGAACTAAATTCCCCTTAATCGCCCAAAAGGAGTAATATCCATGATGAAACAATGTATTGTGGGAAATAGGACGACAATGTGATATTGTGGAGTATGATAAAAGCATACTGTTGGCGACTCTAAGTTTAACAATGGAATCTATAAATTACTCCTTAGCACAACATTAAACGAAATTATACATCACAGCATAATGTATGTTAAGATTACAGAGAGGAAGTACAAGATTGACCACTTCTCAAGAAATATAATACTTATGTATCACCAATTGATATGTAGAATTCTGAAGCTAATAGGGAAAGGTATTAAGATAATAATTTAAATATATAGCATTATATGTGTAATACAATATTATTAAAAAATTTCAATGACGATCGGCATAATTTTACACTATTTTATAATATAATTTAAATTATATCACTAATATAACATGTAATTAATGAATTTTGATATGAAAATAAAACATTATGTATTATTAACTCTATTTATATTTTATTTAATAATTTTCTTTATATTATGGACATGAGCCATATTACGTTCCTGTGTTAATATCATGTCAAATTCTATTGCTTATTCTGGTTACCTCTTATAAACTCTTCCAGAATGCAAATACCATCTTGTTTTTCGTGTAGATTAACGGTACATCCACATTAACAGAACTAGGAATTCCCGAAAACTATTTGTGTTAAATCTATTACTAAATGTAGGTAATTGGGTTTGTGGGGATTGAACAAATCTAAACGAAGACTATTTCTTTCCTGTATGTATACTAGATTACTTTTAACGCTTTAACTAGTACCCCACCATTTACTCGGCACGTGTAATTTGTTTTAGTCATTCCTTCTTAGCATTGTGGTCATATTATAGAAGGTTCTTGTATCTTATCAAATACATTCAAGGTGTATTTTGTAGTTGCAGGAATAGTGCCCGGGGAATGTTAGGCAACCTAGTCTTATATGTGTTTATATGCTGGCCATTCAACAGAAGTGGAGGTTGGCCTAAACTTTAACTTCTGTATTTGTGATGTTATCGCCAAGTTCAGATTGCTTTGTAAATTTTAAAAATTATGCCCAGAACCCCAGAAACAGATTCGCAGAAAAGAGATAAGTTTATTAACTTATATGGAAACGAATTTTTTGAAACAAAGGCAAAGCTTCTGTGGTGCCGTTGCTGTAACGTGAGTGTTAACTACAGCAAAAAGAGCTATATAGAACAACACAGGAAGACTGATGGGCATGTTAGAGTACGGGATATGATTGTTAACACACCAACGCCTATGGACGGCACATCACACGAACACTTTAAAGCTGATTTAATCCAGGCATTCTTAAAAGGCGACATAGCCCTTCGCAAACTTAGGAACAGTGCCATTAAAGAATTTTTCGCCAAATACAATCTTCCTTTTCCCAGCCAGTCACACGCATGCAAGCATGTGCACGATTTTTCAGACAAGATTAAGGAAACTATCGTTAACAAATTAGAAGGCAAATACTTGTATCTTGTGATTGATGAATCAAATATCAGGAGTAAGTACTTTGTTAATGTGTTGATTGGGGATATTAAAGAACCCAACAAGAGCTACTTTATTTTATGTGACGTTCGTAACGAGGCTAGTGTGTTCGATTTCCCGACTTTTTTGGACTTCCACGGGATTATCCCGGGAGCAAAAATTTTTTTGTTATGAAATTTCCATTACAAAATACCTCCAAATACCCTTCTCCTGTTATTTAATTGATATCGAATAAAATAAAGTTCGAATTCATGAAAATAATGTATTGGTGTTCAAAATAATGAGCTTCTAATTTTCAGAAATTTCCCGCAATCCCGTCCCGCGAACACACTAAACGAGACAGTGAATTCTGAATACATTATACAGACTATTGATAATGTGATGGTTAAAAATAATTTCCCGAGAGAAAGTCTTTGCTTGATACTGAATGACGCGGCAAGATATATGACAAAGGCAATTGGATTTTTAGGAGTATTATTTCCGAATTTATTCAACACAACATGCCTTAGTCACTTAATTCACAACTGCTGTTTAAAGATAAAAGGACATTTCAATGCAGCCAATAAATTAATTACTTCTATGAAAAATTTAGTTACTAAAAATATAACAAGACGTAAACTTTTTAGAGATGTAGGAACACCTCCGATGCCAATAGTAACAAGATGGAGTAGTTGGTTAACTACAGCAAATTTCTATTTTGATAAATTCTCTAAAATAAAAGCAATTGTTAACAGTATTACCGAAACAGGTAAAATAGTTGAAAGTGCAAAACAAGCTTGTAATCAGGAAAATATCCAAGAAGAACTTATAAAAATTCACGGGTATTACAGGGCTCTTTATCTCGTGGCATTAATGCTGGAAGAAAAAAGACTTAATATAGAAAATGGTTACGATGTTTTGTCTAACATTAGATTCGAAAATGATGAAGTTGATATTAAGAGGTATATTGAAAATTTTTTACAAAAAACACAGGAATTAACATTTTTATAAAAATTTTATTTTGATTGTTATAGATGTTAATATATCCCTATTTATAGATTTTAAGCTCATTCATTCAAAAATAAGGTTTATTTTTAAAAATTACAAAGGTTTTCTTGACATTTTTTGTCATAAAGTTGTGAATTTTTGGTGCAAAAACGTAAAATTTAAAAATATTTCGGGAAAATAAAAAATTATTATTTTCAACTAGCCATTTATGTTAAAATCTGACGAGAAACAACATATATATTTTTCGAATGATTTTAAGCAAAATAAAATGTCGAAAAAATTCCTGTGTTTTTTGGGAAGTGTTTGGTAGGGGCTCGATGGGTCTGAAATTGAAACGTGAAATGACCTTTTCCAAAATCGTCACCAAATGATCATAATATTTGGTCTGAAAGCTTAATTTTTTTTCGCCAGAAAAACAATAAACTCAAAATTTTTTATATTACATTCTTAATAAATTAATTTTATTTTTATTGTCCGACAAAATTATTTAATTATAACTTCTGCCTCAATGGCTGGCCACTTCAGCCTTCCTCGGCTATCCCCGAATTCCTAATGACCACTCAAGGTCAGGGTTTTACGCCATTTCTGTTCTCCGAAGCTTCCCAACAACTTGTTGTGAAAGGCCTCGGGAAGAACGTCTCTGGGACTCTTCTCTTCGGGTACCTCGAGCAACTCCCGCTTGCTCACCCCTTTGGGGTCCCTACCTGTAAACCAGGCATAGATTCTGAGCGAGCCTTTGAGGCACACATTCAGGATCTTTGAAACAACGTTCTCCATACTGGAGACGTTGTTCTTTGTGTCCCTATTAGGGTTCCGATCCTTAGTGCACAGCCTAAATGTCTTCAGGTGTTGGATGGACTGATTGGTAAGGATTCCCAATTGTCCTACAACGAGCTGAAGGGATCGGACTCTGAACCCAGGGTACTTCCCTTTTAGGGACTCCTTGAGTTCTTCATATTTTGTCGCCTTGTCCCATTGTTTAACCCCAATGAGGTCCTCTGCGGCCACCGCAACTTCGAGTATCGTTACTCCCCGTTGCTTCGTGTCTACAAGATTATATCTGGGAGATGCGACGTCCTTTTGCCATGTATCTCTTTGCTCCAGACTCGCTGGTCAAGGAGCAAATCGAATCCATCTGTGGATCTGACAATCTTCTTACCCATCATTGATAGAGTAATCTTATCGCCCAGACCATGGTTACGTATAACCATGTTGGCAACTTGGACAACTACCGCGTCATGCCTCTCTTTTAGGAGCGCAAACGGTATCCTGGGGCAGCCCGATAGGGCGTGGCCCACAGTTTCAGGAACTCTGTTGCATCTACGACAAGTGTCGGATTCAACAGCCCCTATTCGTTTGAGCCAGGTTCGGATATTACCCTTTCCATCTTGAAGCAAGAGGATACGCTTCGTATCCGTCCTACTCAGGCCCGGAACACGCAGCCAGATGTGGCTATAGTGTTTATTAATGTCCACCAAGGTTCTAACATTGTTATAACCCGAGGGGACCTTGCACCCATTCCATCTAGTTTGATGTTTGAGTGTGAGTTTCTGTCTGAGGACATTTTTGCCCACTTCCAGAATATTGGTGTCCACTTTGCTCTCCAGCAACTCCGGGTGTCTTTGGGACCAGTCCTTTGCACTCTGCAATAAGGTCTTGTCCCTTATGCCACACGCAGTCAGCCTTTCTTGAAGGAAGGATTGTGTGGAGTCAATTACCTCATTGAGGTTTGCTATAGAACCTGCTTTGTTCCCTTTGGGATCCTGCTGTTCTTTATTGTATCTCTCTTCCTCTATGGAGGCTTCAAGATACTTGGATACAGCAACCATTTCCAGAAAGACTTCGTCTACGTAGTCAGGAAAGCCGCAACCGCCCTCTGGGCTTGAGCTATACACTCTTCCGTTTGTCATGCCTCTTGGCAAACGCCCGGACCTTTTTGCTAAACCTCGAGTGAACCTGTTCAGGTTTTCAAGCTCGCTTTTTGTCCAACAAACTCCCTGTGAACCAAACCTAATTAAAGGACTGACGTAAGTTCTCAGCATCTTTCCCAAATTAACTACAGTCAGATTACTGGCCATTATACGCCTCGTAGTTTTACGAGCTCGCTTCAGGATGTCTGCTTTAGACTCAGGGCCGTTGGCCCATTTTTGTTTAAACCCAAGGTATTTGTAGGTATCCCCTTTGTCCCCTACTCTCGGGAAACTTGCGATCTCTGTCGCTTGTTTTATTTGGGGCTCTGTTGCGTCGGTTAGTAGTCCTGACTTCTTGTCATTTGTGACTAATCCTAGTAGGAGTGCTAACCGCTTCATCTCGCCAACCCTTCTGCCTAAGACGTCAATAGACCCTGCAAAGAGTTTAATGTCGTCCATGTAGCATATCTTGTCGAGCTTGACTCGTTTAGTGAGTCCTCCCATGGACATAACCCCTTTGGAGTTGGCCCTAAGGAGCGACAAGGCTACGCAGAACAGGGTAGGCGACATTTTGTCTCCCTGGAAGATTCCTCTTCTAATAGGGATGTTCACGTTACCGTCTTTGACGTTCGTGAGGTCGGTGTTCCAACTCGCCATCAACCGCTTTACGGTTTTGACGAGATTGTTTTGCCCATCAGCCCTTCCACCAACTGTGCATTCCAGTATCCTTATTAAGGCTGTGTGACTCACTGAGTCATATGCTTTCTGGAAATCCACAAAGGCTGCATGAATTGGAGCTCCGATGATCTTCTTACACATCTTGATCGCAGCTTCGCTGGAAAGGTATGCATCGAGACACCCTCGTCTACCGGGAGTGAGTGCCTTTTGGTCTACATCCCAGTTCGAGCCCATTTTCATGGCGATGATGATGCGACTCTCCACAATGGAGGTGAACACCTTGTAGACGGTGTTCAGCATCGTTATCGGTCTGAAGTTCTTCGGGTCGTCCACTGAGTCATCATTTTTATGAAACAGTATCGTTCGGCCCGTGGTGAACCACCTACCGGGGTTAGAACTCCCTGCCCATATACAATTGTATAGCCGGGTTAATATCGGGGCMGTAACCTTGCACATTCTCTTGTAGAGTGAGGCAAAAACCCCATCGGGGCCTGCCGCTTTCCACGGGGAGGTGTGCTTCAGGGCTTCGACCACTTCTGTGGTTCGTATAGGTCCATGAATCTTTCTGGAGTTCACCCTAGTGAACTGAGACAGTTCGATAGACTTTTCAAGCTTCTCCATGTCCGGTTCTACGGGCTCCCCCAGATCCCCTGCCAGAATTTGGAATGGGGCTCACCATTGGTGATGTCAACGAATTTCAGGCCCCTGCCTTTGGCTTTCTTGTACCTGGAAAAGCGTTCCGCTTCTTCGTTGATCCACTTTGTGTTTTCTCGGAAGTTCCTTAAGCCTTGCCTCTTTGAGGCTGCTCTTAGGTCACCCTCAAGTTCTACCGCCTTTTTAAGAGCATCAGACTTGTTTTTAACCTTAAGTAGGTGTTTGGTTTCTGCAGCCTTTTCGGGTTTAATTGAACCTTTGGCGTACGCCATCAGTCTATTCACCCTACGGCGCGCATTATCCTTCCAGGAGCTTGGTTTAGTTCCTGTCCGCTTCGGACCATCCCTACCAAGTGTGTATCTCACATAGAGTAGAGCATTTAGCTCCTCTAGTGTGAGTGTGTCCTGTCGGGCGACGAGGATAAGTTTCAGCGCTTTGCTCACATCTTGTGGCATGCTGAACCTCGCTTTGGGCATTGTCCTTTGGTTCTTACCCAGTTTCTCCTCGGACTCCACCAGTTTCACTGTTTTGTCCCATAAGAGCTTGGCCAGGCTCGTTACAGCTTTGCTGGGAGCCTTGGTGGCCTTGTTTGTGACTTGCTCTTCCTTCTTTTCCACCTTTGATTTTTCCCTTGTTGAAGTACTGGGCTGGTCTTTGTTTGAGGTTGTTTTGCTTCTTGTACGTCCTTTCTGTCTGCACATCTCCTTGAGTTTGTTGACTCCGGGACGCAGAAGAGCATCCTCTCTATTGGAGTTTCTTTGAAGTACTTCCTTAGCCTATCGGTGGCCATCCTGAGTTGGGCCAGTCCCTTATACATCTCTGTGAGAGTGTCTAGGACCTTTTGCACCTGTTCCATGTGAAAATGGAGGTTGCACTTACCCTGTTTAAGCCTCTGGCTTTGGTTTGGTGAGGGCTTTCTCTCATTGGGGGTCAAGCCATCTCTGGTTTTGCAGGCGATCATGATATCCACAGTGGCCTCATGAGCTCCCGCTATATACCTGTGTATCATCCGGCTATTCCCAAGGTTCTTGTTCATGGCGCGGTGTACCCAGATATTGCACACTTCTAGTGTTCTGCTGGTTCGGAATCCCGCTTGTTTGATTGCATCTTTGATGCTCGCAAAGTGGGACGCTCTAACCGTTCTACTTTGTAGTTTTAGAGTGTTTTCAACTATAGGTGTTAAAGTGTACTTTTTAGACGCTTTATCCTCATAATTATTTACGTCTCCGATTCCTGATCCTTTTTTAAGTCCATCTTGGACTCGGGGTTCGTTGTTTCTGCTAACTCCTTCCGGTGGACTCGCAATTCGCGCTTGATCATCCGCTCCTGTTGCTTTAACGCCCTGAGTAGCTTCTCCCCCCATTCGATCACTTCCTTCGCAGGTGCTTTCGCCTCCTCCGGTCTGAGGTTTAACTTTATTAGCTAATACATTCTGCATTTTGACAAGTGTCGATTCCCTTGGGGCAATGGTGGCGGACTTTGTCGGCTCTTTCCATTCCAATTCGTCCCACACACCCACTCCAACGTCTGCCATGGTCATGTATTCATTCCAGCAGTCGTCTTTGATGTCTGGAAGCATGCCAAGACCATGTATCGTCACCTCTTTTCTCATCTCCCAGACCTTATGCATCATGGCCTTCCACCATCCCAATGGGAGGCCTGGCTCAAGTATGCACATTTTGGACTTGGGATCTTTGCGGTATCGGTTGAACCAAAGCTCTAAGGCCTTGTCCGGGTCGCATTTCGCTCGTCTCATCCTTATTGCCAGTGCAATTCGGATGAAACGAGAGGGAAGTCCGAACTTGACAACACTGCCTTCGTTCGCTCTGCAGCTATGCAGTCCCTCCGTCGATGGCCAACAGAATCTTTTAAAGAATCTGGCACATTCTGAGCGAGACATCTCGACCATTTGTCCATCGGCTTCTCGTTTCAACTCTGTTGACGCTATGCCGATGTGTTGTTTGTCTAAGGAGTTCCAGATCCTGCCGTACTTCATTAAGACGGTGATCATGAGTTTCCCTGACTTTGATAAACCGATGTCGGGGCGCCACTCTGGCAATGTCCCCTTACCTTTTGCAAGTTTACCTTCGGGTTCTTTTTTGCCCTTGTTCTTGGGTCCCTTCTTAGGGCCAGACTTGGTTTTAGGTCGTGGTTTCCCACTACCCTTGGTTTTTTGCCTGAAAGCTTTTCAGGGTCAATCCCCAGTGCCTTAAGCTGCGCTTTGCACTCTGMATAGCGTTTCAACAGGTTAGCCGCTTTGACCACTTYTGTCGCTTGTAGCACTGGTTCTTCGCCGCCTTGCGGCTCTGTACTAGCTGTGAGGTGGCCAGTTTCTTCGCTTACTATCTCCCTTTCGTCTTGTGCGGGATTTTCGGCGGTTTCCTGGCTGTGAAGCTCGATCGAACTTAGTTGGTCTTTTTCTGGGTGGCTAGTCATTTTCTGAGAATTTATTATTTTTGCAACAATAAAATTCCTGGGGAACTCCGGTTGCGGAGATGACCTAGGCTTGCCCCCTTTGGGCGCAAGCGGGGTTACTTTTGGTACCCTTTGTTGGGAGTCACCATTGGTGTCCTTACCCTTTTTCCACACCCGGTTGTCGTCCAGCCTCGAAGAGACATAGTTGCGTTCTTCCCAACCTTTCGTGGTGTTCGGAATTCGCGGGTTAGCCCCCTATTAGGCGATATTCCCGGCTTGTGGCTTGTCAATTTTGAATTGAATCCGGGGCCCTCCTCTTTTTGTAAGCCTTTCGGCTTCGCGTTTATAGCGTTAACGAGGGGAAAAGTCCAGTTTGGACCCCTGTCTAGCTCTTTAGACTCCGCCGGAGCGGGGCTAGACTGGGACTGGGTTACGTGCCGTTTTACAGGCAGAGAGGGGTTTGAGCAACTTGTCACTCTAGTGGTCGTGACCTCGCCGCTTTCACCTCCATTAATGGGGCCTTGTGCGTTACGCAGTGGTGATACCATATTTTTTGAAAAATTAAATTTTCTTTTATACTAATTATGCCATTTATAAATAAAACATTCTATATAATGAGTTTATATGAGGCTTATTTATTTTTGACGGGATAGGTCACTAAATGGCTACATGCCTTTAATATGCCCAATTAAAAAATCGATTTCACTAACCGTTAATTTATATAGTCCTCTAAACCTATGTCTGATTGTATCAGATTAACGGTTGATTTTTGAAACTCAATTTAAACCTTCCCTTGTTTCAATATTAAGGGCGCCTTTACTGGTTGTTTTATACCACCGCCTTATATGGTTTAAGTGGATAAATGGCATGTTCTATCCGTACCTTCTGCAACTTGTCCCCCTTTATAGGTGGTGAGGCTTTGTTGCGACTCGTGTACGGAACATGCCATTTTTGGAAAGTTAACTTTCCAATTTCAGGATTTACCTGGGAAGCGCTTGATGCTGTCCAATTAATTTGGACAATAAGCATACGCGTATTAATATTCTTTTAAGGCATGTTTTGCCATTATTAAAAGCCTGGCTATCTTGGAAAGCATTTAAATGCTTTTCGG